>DVQK01000353.1:0-12001 GCA_018231685.1 Heliconius clysonymus
AATATAAATGTAAATAAATATTTCACTTCCTCGAGTGGGGATCGAACCCACAACTAGTCGATTTTACAGTCACCCCTGCGCCACAATGGGCCTTAATAAAGTGATTCTACAATAAAGACTATTATTTTATTAAACTTTGAAAGATTTTATAGATTCAAGATGTCCGTTCAGGAAAAACAAATATATTTTCACAGTCTCTCTTATTTTGGGAAATTTGTTTAAATGTTTACATATACAGATGAAGCCACTAGTCAATAAACACTAGTATTATAATAATCAATTGAATCCTTTCATTATTCATACGAACTAATCCCGATCACACACGAACAACATGCATATGCAATTTTCCGCATAAGTTATCAGTCTCCTTAATTATAAGTCCGCATTGCGCTGTCCAAACAGCTTCGACTTGTTCCAAATAAAAGCAAAATGCTTTTTATTTTTACTTCAGTTTCATAAACGAAATCTAGTGTTAAGAAATGCTATTCGATAGTTTTTGTTCTCATTTTTCGGGATATTGCGTGTTGAAAAGTGTAAGGGGAAGGAGGTCTAACAGAGAGGGATAATCAAAATAAATCATTTCCCAAATCGGAGATCGAATCCAACACACAATAACACTGTCGCATTAAAATTAGATGCTTTCCCACTGCGCCACAAGGACTTCAATCAATTTTTTTTCCATCTTTTGTATCTACAGTATATAATATTTGTTTAAGCGGACCAAAATTGCATGTAATTTTTTCAAAAGTAATATTTGAACTAACAACTAAATACATACTTAAAAAATCTAATATACTTTTGAAACTTTTAAAGCTTAAAAGTTTTCTTAACTTAAGCTATTACTATAAGAAGCATCTGTTCCCAACAACTATCACATAAACTAAAATTTTATATTTTTTTCTTACAAATAAAAATAAAATGAAATGGTTATTCGCGTCTGTCTATACTCCATTATTAGCGTGTATCGAATTTGCGAATGGTCGAATCGCATGTTTTAGTGTATTAATATTGCATGGGCTGATGTAACGTATCAATTTCGTAAAAGGTACAGTGGGCTTCGATTATATGTATGAGAATTTCCGGTATTAGAAAATATGATATTGCTTTTTATTTTCATATATCACTATTGGCGCTATGGAGGCACAAAGTTTAACTGTTAACGACGTGGTTGTGCGTTCAATCTCATAAATGATAGACGTTGAGTTGCGCCACTCAACTCGCAATTCTTCGGAAAGTGAACAACGGAGTGTTTTAGCTCTAGGTTCTCTTTGCTTTAAGTGCTATTTGTATGCATGAAAAAGTGTGAAGATAAAAATCGACAATGCTTAATTTCGATTTGTCGTTAGATCAAACGTGACGTTAGGTTATAATAATAGCAATTATGTATTAGAGCTAACAATAGTAAAGGAACATTTCTTACGATAACCGGTTGGGAGTGACGCAAGAAAAAAGTTGTACTTAATATTGTGGCCAATTGTACCGTTTAGGCGATTATAATTTTAGTATCAATTCTATTTTATTACATTATTTTTAAACTTCTCTTGCAATATGGTTATTTAAAAAGGTTTCAACTTTTTCATAAAATGTTACATCTATTAAATGAAATTGAAACAGTACCATATATAAGTTTATTAATCGTATTGGCAATGGATTTAATACGCAGTCGTGGAAAATTTTTTTGTAAATATTTTCTATTACTCTATAAGTAATCTTCTTCAAACGGAAAGCGTAGTACAGAGTGATGTTTCGCTACTTTCCTGTAGTGGAAGATGGACCAAGCGTCCATCTTGTTATGCAAAATGTGTTGATTCAAATAATGCTCTGTCAAATTTATTATGTTAATTTTACTTATATATTTACTTATACTTCAATACTTATCAATTATTAGTTTCCTAATTTTATGCTTCCCATTCTAGGTTATCGTTCCTTACTGCTGGTAAAAGAAATCTAAAGTCAAGACTCCGTTCCTCACTTTCCATCTAAAGTAAAGATGAAAATAATTCATTCTCTCGAGTGGGAATCGAACCGCCTTCGTTGATGCCGCAGTACCACGATGGTCTCAATATATGTCAAATATAATAATATGATTTCCTTGGACTTCCCACTGTACTTACAAATAAAATACAAAATTAATAAACCATAAGGTACACCCAATATACTATAATAAACAGAAAACAGAAACTATATTTCAATATCAAAATAGCAATTTAAATGAAGGAAAAAAGGATACACCGTCTACATATTATTAATTCTATCTTAAAATAAATACAAACACATCATAAAGTATTGTACTATAAATTGAAATTAAAGTATGCCGAGCGCTCCGGCCCTTACAAAGATAAATCACGCGTTGTTTTTTTCACAAAACGTATAATAGACATAAGAATTTGTCTTGACAACCGTGTTCAAGATGTGAGCGTATGGCGATTTTGTGAATATAAATGGTCGTAGATTTAATTTTTCACTCGGTACAAGAGTTACCTGTTTTCTTTTCAAGGGAAAACAAACTTAAAGTAAGCTTTCGTCTCGTCGAAGGGTTTCACGTATAGGTAAATAATAATTCGCTGTCCGTACATGGAAGCTATATGAGAAAAACAATTATCGGGGGCTTGGAGAAAACAGTGACTTTTTAATTTTTTGTTTGTTTGTATTTGCACAATCGGTGCACGTTAATCTCAGAAACAGAATAACCGATTTAAATACTGTTTTCAATATTGTATTTTAATGAACTTCCCTTGACGTTTAGTGTTGGTTTTTTTTAATCGTATAAATAAAAAAGTTATGTCATAAATTGGATTCCTAGTTGCAAATAAATGTTTAAGTTGAGAACCGAGTATCAGATTTTCTTTTATAATTATGGAAAAATAATATGATGCTAGATATAATATGCAATTTAAGATTACATAAAAAAGATTAAAAGTAAACATGCTAAGAACCATGGAAAAAATATTTTAAAAAAAATCTTGAAAACGTGTACAGGTTTGAACTGTAAACAGGATACTGGTGGCTTCGATTTCTATTCGAAATTGAATTATTTTCATTTCCTCGTTCAAATAAGACATAAGGCGACGTTGAGATCCACCACTCAATAAGTAATGTCTCGAATTTGGACGGAAATCGTAAAACGAAGTGTTATAATACTAATTCTGCCAATAATAAATAAATGCAAATATACAACATACAGCTTATTTTCAAAATCGCAATCCTCTAACACTTAGTCCATTACATTAAATCATATCTCACACGGTTTTCATAATAACGCATAACTCTAATAAAATGAGCCGTACTGTAGCCGGCTCATATTTATTAAGATACATGTGTTTGTATGATATTAATTAAGGCGCACACATGCATATATCAGTCGTGGTTCATTAGAGGAGGAACAGTGGTGCCTTGTAATGTCTTGGTTAAAAATTTAGGCGTGAAAGACTAATGTTTGTACAAATGTAGGGTTAGGTCTTAAGTTCTTTTTTGTAAGTTGTTACAATAAATTATTATGCTTTTGGGAGAGTCGCTCTGGTAATGATGGATGCTTCCAGAATTCGGCAGAAAAGGAGGAATGGAACTATTCTCATAGGAACGGAGTGTCTTAACACTTAGTTCTCAGGTCTCCTGTACCTACCCTGGTGTGTGTGGTATACAGCGTGAAAGTAAAAAAAAGGTAGGAAGTAAGATCGTATCAGGTGGATTGTAAATATATCAATAGACATTTTATTTCACCAAGAGCAACAATTAAAACTATGTTTTTATATTTTTTAAAATTAAATATACATATATTTAGTATCATAACATTCTATTCTAAACAACTTATAAATATAAAAGACAGTAAAAAAAACCTTAAGACTTAATTTTTACCCTATTATCACACGCGGAGTAATTCTGTCACATCAATAATACAAAATACGCATTAATATTTAAATTTTCCATACATTTCACATGAGAATAGACCCATATTTTAGCTATAACTATATAAGTTAGTGCGTGCGACATCGACATGTGTTAGCAATTAGATGAACAATGCCCCGTCCCACTGAAATAAACGCCGTTGATTAGATTTTATTGTCTACCCGGTTGGTCTAGTTTGTGGTATCTGTGGGTCTAGTATATTGTTCTTCAAATTAGATGGGTTACTATATTCTTTTTCAGTTTCCTGCTGTATCCCGGATATTGAAGGAGAATCTAGAGTCAAGACATTACGTTCTCCATTATCTGTTTAAACCATTGCGTGTTGAGTGACAAAACACATTAAAAGAAAGTTCTAATCATTAGGTAAATAATATATGAATAGGTTTTAATTTTTATCTATTTTATTCTTAGTGGAATGCCTTCCGCATAGTAAAATAATAAAAATGATAAAATATACGATCGTAATAACCATCTGTACTGTTTAGCTAAAATTAAATATTAATTAAAAACTTTTTAAAAAACAAGTGTATTATGTAAAAATTTTGTAATTCGCTATCGTGGTGCGACGGCCATTATGATTAACAAAATATTGATTATATGTAATTTCATTGTCATCAGAACCGAAGTTGTACATCAAATTTGAACTCAATGGGACACTGGGAAGTGGGTCAAGTTGAGCTTGTAAGCTTTACATACACTAACACACTACCTAACACGGCAAATTAAATAAAAGCTTGTAATATATAAAATAAAATAAGAGAGGGATAGGGGAGACCCAGTATACCTTCGAAGATACCGTATCAAAGATACTAAGGGTCGGAGCTAGCCTCTTATCACATTATGTGAAGAGGCTGATGAGAGTGGACGAGGTGAAAGAGGTATGCAGAGACCGCATCGTTCGTTCGTGATTGTCTTTGACTACCCTGTAAGGAATACAGCGTGTAGCTAATATATATATTAAAAGAACGTATAAAACATTAAATAATATCTTCTTGGACAATTAACAAAAGCTCTTCAAAGACCATAACTGTATGTAGTAAAAATCCTTTACCAAACTTTCTTCTCAGTAATTTTAACATCGCTATGAAACACTTAAGCTTTGATGTGACCAGCCGCTGTTTTATAGGCTACATATAAAACCACAGGATTTTTATAGTTTGCCAGATGTGTTCAACTTTTTCTTTGTGAGTTTTGATTGTAATTATGTTTTGAAGTTTCTTTTTTAGTAATAATCACTTGGAAATATAACTATTATATACGTATATACGTTACTATATATTTAATAATAAAAAAAATTTAGCTAATACATTCTTTGTTTATTTGTTCACTTTTTATCCGAATTTGAGACATTCCTCATCAAGTACTAATTTACGAAACATTAAACGAAGTAAATTATTATTTTTTGAGTTTTTATCGAATCCACTGCCAATAACTACTAAGTGAATTGGTGACAAGAGTAAAAAAAATTGGATAAATGGAAGTTGATCTAGTTTGGTAAAGTCATCGAAATACTGATAGAAATAAAATAATAATTTGAGTTAGAGATTTATGAAATAAGAGTAAGTGGTGAAGGAGTGAGTTGATCATCCAGAAAACAATATTGATGATACTGGAGGAGAATTCCGTTAAAGGAATGAGGTGATCATCATGCTTTTTGCCGAAGGGCATGTATGAAGAGGTTGGTGACTGTGGAAAAGCCAAAAGAGGTATAGAGACCGTAGCGCTACATTCTCTCCTACTATCCCTTTAGGGACAAGACAAGAGGCTATAAAAACTATAGTTACTAGTCCTAAAGGTTCAAAGTATGACTGTAATGGCGACTGGTTGTGGGCTCGATTCCCACTTGAGGAAATGAAATATTTATTTAAATTTCTATTTCCATTTCTTTGCTCTCGTGCCGAGACAAAGCGCGGCATAAAATTTTTTTTAGTCCTAAAAGCTCTGGCAGAATCTTGGAACTAAAACAGACTAATGTATAATATTTGACCTAGTCATAATAATGTTCTCATGACTATTTTGCAATAGAGCATCTGGCAACTTGATGTTGACCCGTACGTATGGTTTTGTAACAAAAGAAAATTTCTGAAACTATGTAGATTCAGTTATTTCTATTCTCTTGTTTTATTTGCTGGAATGTGATTTCATTTTAAATCTTTGCTGGTTATATATTTTATAGCACTTGTCGCTGAAATTCAAGACATTGCTTTATAAGTACCGGAATTCAACGTTGCAATTTGTTTTATTAACAGAGCGAGGAAACAACAAATATAAAAACAAAAATATGAAAAATATCTTCATAATAGATCTAATCAACGTACCACAATTTGACAATCCCTGATGTAGATTCGAGATATTAGGGCTCTGTAAGGATTTGGGCACGTGCACTATGTTAACATCTTTTATGTTGAAGTGAGTGGGTGGTTCTTGTATTCTTTTGTTTTAATTGGGCATTATACGAGCTCGCTTTGTACTTCTATAGAGGTTATGCTGGTAATCGACTTTGATGAAAAGTTTGTGAACAACACAATTTTATAAGTTTGGAATGGGGCAATAGATTTGATTATTACTATATGTAATTTTTGTATTTGGTATATTTTAGCTTCACGCTGTATCCCGTAAATCAACGCACGTAAAGGAATTCTAGCTAATTCGTTCCTCACTTTCTACCAGAATTCGATGTTAGGAAATTCTAGTATGAATTCTTGACTTTCCGGCCGAATTTGAGACATTTCGTTCATGTGTTGATAAGCGACAGTCAACAGCTTGTTAGTTTTTCTAATATATATTATGATTTCTTATTTATGTTTTATATTTCTTAGCCTTACGGATCTAGAGATCCTAGTGCTAAAACACACCGTTTTCCACTTTCCGCCATATTATATTACCATATATCAGCTCAATCGGAAACTAGGAAGTGGGTTAGATTGAGCTCGTAATATTTCACATGATATACCAACAAACTAATACGGCAATTTTATAGATTATAGATAGTATTGTTATGTTTCTTAGAGTGTCAACTTTTTTGTTTCTAATACACAAAAAAAAATATTAAATTAACAACGCGATGGACATGTTTGTTTCTATTTTACTGTTAATCCGTCGTGTAGTTGATTAATAACATTACTGGGCAAACGTACGTGGGAGTTGATTAGACCGCCATTTTGACCTTAAAATAATGAAAACTCTTGACAAATATATAATTTCATTCACAGTTCCCGGAATTGGGCAAACACGTAAATGATTTTTAACAAAACAAGTAAATGTCATATTTTTTGTTAAAATTATAAGTAAAATTTTATAAATACGATTATACGAAAATTTTAAACATACTATTTATAATAATAAAAAAAAACACAATGTTTTTACACTTTTTTCAAACAAAAACTCATCTAGAAATGTACTTACCGATCAACAGTTGTTGTGTATTGTCATACACTTGGAGATCCATGTTATATCCATCTTCAGTGAGCATTAAGAAAGAGATAATTTAATTTATTATAATATTATATTGGTAACTTAAACAATACCTTTAAAACATAATTATAATTCGATATTCAAACGAAGAAATGTGAAAATATATCAATTTAGGATGCTTACAATAAACTTGAAACTTATATCTCTAGGTGTTTTATTTACCAAGGCCGATAAATCTTTCAAAAATTCTACATGTCTAGATACTTTGTGTACTATTAAGAATAATATATTAAATTATGTGGGGAATGGAAGTGTCCTATTGGGAACAGTGTCTTAATACTACGTCTCCAGTTTCCCTCTGCGTGCGAAATACAACATGAAGCTAAAAAGAAAAAAATATATCAAAAGCTAAGCCAGAACCATAACGAATCGCGCTTCTTACAGAAAGAACTGCACAACACATCACTTTGATCTTTCATAATAAAGAAGCATTACAAATATCCCATTTTCCGTATCCATTTATCAAATCATTGCATGGGGCTGCCTCATACTAATTATAGAGGTGCCATCAAAGAGATTGAGTTAATAAGTCTTTCATACAACTGTAATTACGCCTTCCTTACACTTCGCGACTGATGTGGACTCGGACCTTTGAATAGTAGGAATGATTTACACGGTATTTTCTTTATTTATTTTTCGGAGAATTATTATTTATTATGTTTTATGTCTCGGTAATAATAGCAAATCTTGGTATGTCTTATTGCTGTATGTTTATATCGATTTTAACCTTATATTGACGATGGTTAGAAAGTCACAGCGGCAAAGTCTCTCACTGAAAACGTGTTGGTTGTGGACTCGTTTTGCATTCGGTAGAATGTGCTATTTCTATATTCTCACGTTTACTCTGCGTAGAATGCATGCATGCGGCTTAGGCAAAGAGAACTTAGTGTCAGGACATCCCGCTTGTTTCAGCTTTACACTATCTAGCATGTAACTCGAAAAAATCAACTCCAACATACTTCTTTCTCCACTTTCCGTCCAATTTTCGAGATATTGCGTGTTGAATACTGGTCGAAGCCTTGTTTTAATTTGCTACCAGAGCAAAGAAATGAAAATAATTAATTCGCTAAAGAGGAAAATGAACCCGCAACTATTTCGTTGACAGTTAGATGCTGTATGTACCATTACGCCACGTCAGTTTAGTCATATCAGAGCAAACAATCAATCTATTTGATAATAAATAGAACCTATTATATTAAAAAAAAAACATAAAAAAAACAAAACCTCGACAAGTTAACCAGTTCAACATTTCAACAAGGGTCGCGTCACAGACCTTTCACTGTCTAATTAGAAATTTTATAACTGTACATATTAATAGCTTTGACAAAGTGTTTATTTATTCGGCCGTAACGATATTTGATGGTACGTAGCGTTTTAAACGACTTAATTATACTGTCACTGGCAATCACTAGGAAATCTATTATGTTCAAATAGTATTACAGTTCGAAGACCCGAAACAAAAAGTAATGAAATGATTCAAGCGAAGCGTTTAAGATATGGTGGTCGGTTTTTTTTTATTTGTATCTATATGATGAATGGTTTGTTTCTTATGTTTTTGATGGTAGCCAGTTGCAATTTTGTTTGAGGCATGTGATATTTTAATTTTCGGTGTAAGTGGATATATTTAAGACAAACCGTTCCCTACATTCTGCCCTACTTCCGAGATATTGCGCATTTGTTGGCGGTAAAGCCGCGTTTGGAATTGTCACCATAGGAAAGAATTAGAAATAAGTCATTCTCCCGATTGAGAATCGAACACACAACCGTTGCGTCTACTGTCGTTTTTTAATATAAAATTTATTTATCAGAACTGTACTTATACCTTGTAGTAGAAGACCGCAATTTGCATTCTTGTATACACATAATTAATATATATAGCTCCTTAAGTATTGAACGTAAAAAATATTATTTAATTAATTAAATTTATATTTTTTAGCTTAAAATTTAACTTATTGAAATTTAAATTCACTCATTCATACATCAAATTCGTATTCGAAAATTGGGGAGAAATTGTATTAACTCTAGCTTCACTTTGCCTAACCTCATATGCGGGATACAGCGTGAAGTTGAATAATATTCATAAATAACTTCATATAAACTTACCACTCGAACACAATACGCAGTCGGCTGTCTTCTGAACACTCTGCCCCTGGCACGGTGCGCCGCCGTTCAGCGGGTGAGGCTCCGTACAGGTGCGGGTTCTTTTCTGACCGGCTACACGACCGTTGCAACGGCACTGCGTCCACTGGCCCCAGGAACTCCAGCCTCCGTTGACTGGGTGAAAATAACATAAAAATAGGTTATTATTTAAAATTTTTATATTTAATTTTTTTGTAGAAAAAAGAACTAGTTCTTCAATGAATTAATATTGTACAAAATGTTATCTGATATTAACGATTTTGTTTATATTTGGCATATAGTTGTGGGCTCGATCCCAACGCATAGGCATTATATGCAATTTTTTATTATTTTGCCGCTCAGTTAGACGAAGCGTGGTGTTGATTTTCGCCAATTAACTCGTAATAAACGAAGAACAGAGTGCCTTGACACTAGGTTGTTTCTGCCAGTTTCTACAATGCGAAAAAAAAATGTAAATGTATCCTACTTACTTATTTGAACCCACACCTATTGGAATCGTCCAAGGGCTCTGACCAGTAAGCCATACGTTCTCATCGAGCTTCTTCGAAATTCTTATACACTTGTTACAATTTATTTATGTTGTTAGCATCTCTGTGGCTTTTACAAATGTCATCTTTCCAAAGATAGATTATTTGGCAAGAGATAATGCTAAGTGTAGATTTATCTTAATTTAAATTATAAATTTGTACAGAATCTCTACTTAATCATAAAAAATAATTACAATAAAGAAACTTGTTTATACTTTTTCAATCAACCTCAAAGACCTTCTGTTATTTTTGTATATTTATCAAGGGATTTTTTACATATAATTTTCCTTGTACTAAAACGATTTGATTTCCGATTACGGTAAAAAGGCTGAAAAATCGTTTACCTAAATTACGTTTCCTCACGCCTTTCACGATTGAAAAAAGTCAATAGGTATAGCGATATAAAATTTTCTTAGATATATTTTCTGTTTATTTTTATAAAAAGGTCGTATTTTTACTATAGTTCAACTGTATGAAAAAACGACAAATACTAAAGGTATATATATGTTGATTTGAAGAAACAAAAGTATACTTATATATAAAATGCTTTTTCTTAGAATTTCTTTAGGATTGAAGCCGGCTTAGCGCAATGGGACTGTGTAAACACATTGGTTTTGGATTCAATTCTTACAAAGGGAAACTAATTATTTTCTTCTGTTCCCTCAGAATTCTGTCATGCATCACGTAAAGCATGAAATTCTGGCGAAAATCAAACTATTAACGTCTAAAAAAAAACGTTTTTTTTTGTTTCACAGTAAACCAGGTATTTCTGCTATAGCATTAAAAAATGCATATAAATCTTGATAGTAAATGAATATAATTATAAAATGAGCTACGTAGAAAATCTTGCAAAACTAATGTACAGTTAAAGAAAGTAATAAGTAGGTCGTGTCATGTTTCTGACGGGTTGATATACAAAACATATCTTAGAGGAAATGTTTAAATAAACATTGTATTTGCCGCTAAATATTTTCTAAACTTCACAAAACTTTTAAATCTAATGTCAAAATCATTTCTTTGTTTTTGTTTTTGGCATTAATAAACCTAGCTCTGGTCTTTTATGCATATATTTTTTATCTCTTCTTTTGTAGCTTGTAATAATTTTCAAATTATTTATATTTTTAATTGTATTGTGTATGTATCTTTCTTTTGTTTGAGGGACGTGGAAACCTAGTGTTAAGATACATCCGTTTCCCCCTTTCGCGAGCGATAGAATGAAAATAATAAATACTTCATTTCCTCGAGTGGGAATCGAATCCACTGCCAATCACGCGCTGTTGTACCTCTCCACCATGACTGGCCTTAGATATTTACTTGTTCCATGATTTTTACTTTTTTCAGTACGCATATACTAGAGACACTTGTACTTGGTCTGGTTTCAGTTTTTTCAGTAAAGCTTATAGTTCAATAGAGTTTAGATGGTTTCCAAAATGCACGGATTCAAATTCCGCTATTTTCACTTTTTATACTTAAAAAAAAAAAGTATTTTTCTATCTTAAGTGTGGAATACCACTTAAGTAAGTCCATAAGGTAAATATTTGAGCGAGTAGTCATATACTTACCTTATTAAACCAATACCTTTCGAAACCATCCAATATAATGAAGCTATAAAGAAACTCTATAGAAAAAAATAAAATACTAGCATTCAGCACGCGACATTACGCATATCGCACATACAGATCCACGTTAGGTCCAGCCATGCCACCTCGCGTGACCTAGATGACCTAGAGTCGACTTTTACTGTAATTGCCTAGGAAATTTGTGATTTACCACGCTCGATGTTAATCGGTCGAATAACAATTTTGCAATTTATAGTTATTTAATTAAGCTTTCCAAGTTTTAATAAAGTTGTTTAAAAAGTTTATGGTGTTGTTATTGCTGTTGTTGTTGCAAAATTGGTGGAAATAAAAGTAGTATGGTTTTTTTATCAGTTTTGTAAATGAAGATTAAAATTT
>DVQK01000354.1:0-11993 GCA_018231685.1 Heliconius clysonymus
ATAAATGGGACGTTATGTCTAAAATAGTAGCTATTTTAAACATTTCACGAAATAAAGAATCAAAAAGGTGTGATATTGCTATATATAGAAAAACAATGGAAATTGTTATAACTTCCATAGAATATCTATAGTACTAAAATTTGCTAAAGTAAATACATATATGCACCAAGCTGATAAGAAGTCGGTTATTAATATAAATGCAGACAATTGTCTCTCGCCAGTGTGCACATACCGTCCGCCTCCCGTTAAGTGGCCCTCATAAGTGGCAATTAGCCAGCTAGTGTTTTTTTTAGTAGTCACAGGTGCTCGAGTCCAAACAAAACTCTAAATTTATTAAACATTTCACGAAATAAAGAGTCAATTTGTTTCTGACTGCGGTATCAACAAATCTTTGATGCTAATAATTTACTAACGTACATAGAAATAAATTTAGCTCCTCTTAGAATTAAAAGAATTAACAAACTGATATGTAACTGTACATATACGTATAACAAGAATACATAGAAGCAAATGTATTTAGATTAAATAAACAAGGGTAATTTTTTGTTATGTTCAACTTTTATACCATTCGAAAGTTTCAAAAAAACTAAATTAATCTTTATTTTATTTAATATAATAGAAAATGCAATTAATTTTCGAAATTATGAAATCTTTTGATAATACATATATTCATCGTTTTTAAAGAGGTTTTTCTGTCTTTCTAGATAATCAGTATGCAATTTCATGTGAAATATTGTGTAAAAATGATCAAACTTACCTTAAGTGCTTTGTTTTCAATGATAGAGCTACGTCGACTCTCAGTCCTTACTTCTTGCACCTATGGATAATTATGAATATTATGAAATAGTGTACTGGCTTGGTTATAATTTACCTTAAATTTCAAATACAAGTTTAACAAATTTAAAATATCTTTACAAACTAATCATTGAAAGTAATACAATTTTAGGTCAAACCGATTTCAGGTAGAAATTTAGATAAGTTGAAATGGATCCTAATTATAAACAGAAATGAAAATAATTTGAGAAGACAAATATAGGCTCAGGATGATAATTATAACATTTTCATATTTTTAAATTTAAGTCATATTTCACAAGATGAGAAGAACATATAAATGGATGAAATTAACGGCGCAACACCCTTTAGATCCTTATGTGAACTGCAGCAGCACTAGGCCTACACTACACATCACTAACACATAGAACCACTAACCACACTCTCGACGTACGTTTCACTTGTATGTTTCCGAAACCGAAGCATTATCGAACTTTAGACTTCACGACGGACATTCGCAAAGTGATACTCTTGCCAGATTTACAAACTTTTATAGACTCTCTTCGAGGCAAAATACTCCCACCTCCCACGTAATATCTTCCAACGTGAGATAACAATGAACTTCAAATTCATATTCACTCAGCAGAACAATTCATTGTATTTATTTTAGATACGACTAATATACATACATGTTATACATTACTTTTCTCTCAAGAATTCTTATTGGCATCACTTATTTAAGACAAATTAATAATAACGTTAATTTTAGATAATCACAATATATGATCCAAAAGTTTCTTATCGATATTTACTATGAAAGTGTTACAGGTTTGTACTTCACAATGCACATCTAACTTAAATTTTACAACTGCAGCTATCCGATAATAAAGATAGTGAGCAACTTTTGATATACAATTAAGTACTGGCAGTGACATTATTGCATAGTAGAAACAGCGAAATAGTGTAAGTAGTGAAGACATAGTGCAAGTAACAAATTTGGTTCTGAAGGATATGCAAAGAAATCTCGAAAATGGTTTGAGATGGTAAAAGTGTAACTTTTATAATGGAAAATGTTCTCAAGTGGTGTGTTATGCTGATCGTGTGATAAAATAATAGTAACAAATGATGCAAGACTAAGTCCTGAAGGAGGAGACGTCAACTGACCTTCGAAAAAACGATTGATGGTAAAAAGAGAAAGAACACATACGAAACATAGAGACGCCTCTGAGACTTGATAAGATTGTATAAAGAAGTTGATGAGTGTGTTGTTATGATTTATTGTTTCGTTAAGAGCTTATTTCAAAGGCTACCAATTTAATTAAAAAATAATATTTAGTTAACTATATATTACTTACTTCGCTTTGGACGGATGCCCTTCTACTTTCAGACTGAAAGGAAAATTATTAACTTTTAATGACTTATGTTATGCGGCACTAAAAATATTATATAATAGTCTCTATTCTATAAGGAAGTTTTAAGAACATATATTTGATACATATGTTAGACAATATTGTATCTGTTATATTGTACTGTATTGACAAGAATTCAGCTAAATGTGGTTAATGTGGAACCGAAATAGAATATTGTTTCTAGATTCTTGAACGTTTATTTGATGATATCATCGTTTTAGTTTTTGTAATGAAAACAATACCATATATCATGTAGTAATTATGATAAATTATGAAGTCGTAATATGATGCGATAGTTTAATTATGAGTATAGGGAATCCTTAGAAGTTTATTTATCATATTGATTAATTTAAAATTTATCAACTTTACTTTCTATATTTTTATTTATTTTATTAGTATATACTAAAATATATATTTTGATTTCATAAACATTCAAATTCTATTATTTCTGGTGTTGTTGGTGATAACTTAATTATTTCAGTGTGTAATGCACATACACACATATAAGGTACAATGGCTCAATAGGGCGATCATTATAACTTATAACTTATTATTTACAACTTATAACAAGCAAAACTTAGGCACACATGTATATAAAACATAGTAAATAAGAAATGTTCAATCATGGAGGGGATAACATATAAATCAGTATTTATTTGTATGACCTATTTACAGTAATGCTTCACACCACACGGAGAATTTACCTTCACAGCAAGATGAGCTTGTTGGGCAACCACTTGCATCTGCTATTAAATTGATTACTTTTTATTATCTTACGTCTAAGTTATTTTATAGGGATGTATATTAATATAATAATTCTACAGCAGCTAACTTAGTTTTAATGACACATTTATAAATGTAGGAACGAGAACGTTCAAATTGGGAAAAAAAAATATTTAAAATAAACAAAAGAAGTCCCTCGTCTGACAAGAAATCTATTGAAGAATTAGTTCTCTTTGCTTTTACCGCAAAATAAAAAATATATAAAACTATTGTATTATTTTATATAAGTTTTAACATAAAAATTACTAATGATTAATTTGAGACAATATTGTAATACAAACCTCACTCTGTACAGAAGTTCTTCGACTGTCCACCTATGAACAAAAAATAAATATGTAAAAGATTTTGATTTAAGACAATCACAGGTATATAAATATAGTGACTTTGTCAATAGAATCTAAATGTATATTTTTGGCAAAGCGTAACTTATATTTACCAAAATAACATAATTATCTCACCTTAGCTATTTCTTTTTCTTTCTTTTCTCTGACAGTTGGGGTTGGCGATATTTTTTCGTACTTCTCAAGAACTGGTCTCTCGTAATCATCAACGAAATCTAATTCATACTGTAATATAAGAAAATATCACTGTAAAATTTATATTATTATATATACGCCAGGTTACCTAAAATAATTATATAGGTAACCAACCTATAATTTTAATTTTACATTTTTTTAATCCATATCTTGAAAATAGAAACACAGAGGACCCAATCTATAAAAATAATATGCAACAAGTAACATTTAATAGCAGCATGCGATTTTTACAACCACTTTTTGAAGGACAACGACGTAGACACCGAACCTTAATCAAACTCAGTTCGTGAAAAGAGGTGCTTACAATAAAGTGTTTGTGTGCAAAATGTTGATGTTGAAGTGTGATCTTGTGTAATAGTGTAGAAAGCGACGTTTACATAAAAACAGAAGTAAAGTGTGACGTTGTGTAAAAAGAAAATATAGAAGTACAGAAATAGATAGAAAGGAAAAGAAACAACGACAATAAGAGTACAATGGGACGTCACAAACAACTTTCAGTATTTCAAGATGTTTACCCCATCAACGTTTTCTTTATTGTCAGATGTAGCCTTTTTGGGCTTTTCAGCTGTTTTCTTGACAGTTTTCTTTAGTTGCGGCACTTCAAATTTACCTCCCTTTATTGCCAGACGTTCCTAAATACATAATATATTCTAGTTAAACTATCGGAATTTCTACGTTATTGAAGCGGTTTTTGTAGTGCATGTGAGACTAAAATGTTAGTGTGTATGTGCATTACATCTATCTAGAAAATGTGCTATTTAAATTGGTTAAATTTAAATTAATATAGTTATTTCGTAACTACCTCAGCTCTAATCTATTTAAATATATTTTTTATTCACAAATAAGTATTTATACCTCATCGGTGGTATTTTTCTTGACGACGGCGGGTTTCTTAACTTTAAGTTGAGCAGCTTCCGAGCCCTCCTACGAGTTATTACTTATTTAATAATAATATCATAACAATTTAGCTGAGATAATTAGAAAATGAGAAGAGATAACTACCGTAGGCTTTTTCTGAGCAGGTTTCTTTTGTGTCAAAGATGCCTCCTCTGGAGCAGTTGTGCTTGTTTTAATTCTGGGCTTGGTAAGACTGACCGCCTCTTCAGTATCCTCACCCTAAGCTCACAAGTAGTAAATAAATGTGAAAAATTTAAGATAGAATGGTATAAATAAATTGTGAAATAATTCTATACAGTCAGGAAAACTAGTGACATTTCCATAATGTGCAACTAGGGTAGTGCTTGTAAATAAAGTGTATACTTGTATATATTGTCTAAAATGTGGACCTAATTACTATATGTATATGTTATTGAGATGTTACAAATTGTGTATATTTTTGACAGTCTAATAACTATACTCTACGCTATATAATGTTATCTTTATAAGTATTAACATTCTTTCTTATAATTGTGTCACCGATAAAGGTAAAACTTTGCCAATCTGTGAATGGTTTTTAATTTTAATATATTTAAGGTACTAAATCCCTATAATTTTTTAAATTGAAATATGGAGGGCGTCGTACCTTCTGTTCCTTATCCTTAGGTGATGGACGCTTAATCGTTTTTTCTTCGACAATTTCGGGTTTCTTAATTTTAAGTTTAGCTTCTGCCTCATCTTCCTACATGAAATAACGTTATTTTTTATATTAACCGCTCTAATGTCTATAAGTAAGCTAGCATGTGCTATATATACATACGCATAGTATATACGAACCGTAGGCTTTATTTCAGCTGGTGTTTTATGTGTAAGTGAAACGTCTTCAGGTTCTTGGCCTGGTTTAACCGGAGTTTTAGGTTTAGAAACGCTGACACTTTCGTCTACGTCCATTGGCTAAGGGAAAATAATAAATTTATGGATTATATTCAATCAACTTTCAAACTATCTAACTTTCTTATTATAATATCATATTATATGCTGTACCTCTGGTTTATCTTTATCTTTAACTGATCGTCGTTTTTGTACGGTCGCAGAGGAAGGTTCCTCTTCTGGTTTTTTATCCTCCTGAATAAATTTATACACATAATTAGACACTTTCTAAGAAATATATTTTTTCAAATCGTAAATAAAAACTACTATTTACTATGCTTTTATAAATTTTAAAATAATAATATTAACAGCAAGAATTAAAAGCACGTATGTACATATGTTTCATGTGTAGTGTGTATTGAGAATTGTATACCTTTTTCTTTTTCTCAAATGGTGTTGGTGTAATTTTCTCATACTTTTCAAGAACTGGCCTCTCATAATCGTCGACAAATTCTTCTACCTCGACCTTCAAAATTATTACCTTATATTACCAGTTTGCGGCTCAATTAGTGTTCGTTAATAAAATAAAGTTGCAGGCTTTAAGAGATATAGATAATTATATTATAATAATCTAAGCTTATAATATTATTTGCAGTATTAACAATATTGTTGTTAGTTGCTTGGCATAGTGTAAATGTAGGTGTAAGTTCAAAATTAATAATAAAGTTATACATTAAATTAGATTAAGTGGTAAGCGCTAGGTTGCTGAACTACAAAATTTTCTGCAGGTAAAACTTTTCATGTCATGCAAGGAAAGCCTTAACATTTTCAAAATTTATGCGCCGATGTGTATTTGTATAGCAATATGTGCGTAAGTACAGCCGAAAAATATAGTTCCAAACAAAATATTATTTTGTGCAAAAAATATATTTTGAGTGAATACGAGTCGACGTTGTCTAGGAGTCGACGACGACGAATGTGACTTATATAGACAAGACGCCAAGACGTATAAAACGCTAAGATATATTAAAGGCCTAGTATATTAAAAAAACATATTATTTGTTATCTTTATTATTCCAAACTAGATCATTTAATACCTCTTTATCTTTAAGAGAAGGACGTTTCTTAGCCTTAGGCTCATCCTTTTTAACCGCTTTGGGTTTTGGTTTCTCGTCAGGTTTTTTCTCATCCTCCTAAAGTAATTTATTTCGTTAGAATAAGATAAATTATAAATGATATTGCTTATACTTTTTATATATATATATATGTATTTCATTTCTACCTTGTCTTTAGCCACAGATCGTTTTCTTAAGGTGGGCATTTCCGGTTCATCTTCTTTTTGTTTAGGTTTAATTTTACCTTTCATTATATCATTTTCATCCTTTAAAAAGATGTAAAAATTTTAAAAATATTTTTTACCTCAAAACAATTTTATTTTTTTCAAGTAACTTTAAACTACCTGATTTTCGCTAGGACGACGTTTATCTTTAGGAGTTGGGGAAACTTTTTCATATTGTTCCAATTCCGGTTTTTTATAGTCATCAATGAATTCTGGCGATTCCTAAAAATATTTTCAACGCACGTTTTATTTTACTGCAAACCTAACCTAATTGTTAATATGTACGCAAGTATATAATTATATATTTTGCATTTATGTACCTCACTCACTCCGTTTGATTTCTTGGACCTATCAGATGGTGTTGGTGTGACTTTGTCGTATTTCTCAAGATCTGGACGTTCATAATCATCTACGAATTGTTTTTGTTCTTCGAGCTAAAGTTAACACATTTATTTAATTTTTAAAATGTCATTAAAATAAGTTATTATTAACAATTAATATATTCATACAAGAGTCTAAGTACAAGCTACCTTTTTCAAAGGCTTATCCGATTGCGCTACTTGTGGTTCTTCAGTAGTTTCTTCGCCAGGTTTTATCGGCGCTTTAGATAGTTTAATTTGTGATATCTCATCGACATTCTCTTCTGGCTTAAGTATACCCTTTTTAATACTGAGACGTTTAGGTTCTTCTTCAACCTATATCATTATTATTATTAATTAATTTTGTGTTTCGTACGTGTTTAAAAAATATAGTACAGAAAATCTATTTAATAAATAAAAATTACTAAAACTTATATAAATAAGTAGGTACTTGGAGATTTAATAAGATTACATTTATTTTAAAATTATACCTTTTCTTTTGGTTCAACTTTAGGTTTTTTCTCAGGTGCAGAAGTAGCAAGTGATGGCTCCTCATCACTTTCATTTTGCTGACTTTTAACACTTTCAGACAATGACGCGCGTTTTGTCTGAGATCAACGATAATATATAAATTTTAATATATTAAAGCGAATAAAATAAAAATATACAAAGTATGATATGTATAGTATTTAATTTTTTTTTAGAAAGATATGTATAGTATTTTCTGTAACGAGATTACCTTAGGTGTATCATTAACTTTTTGTTTCTTTTCAAGAGGTGTGGGTGTAATTCGTTCATATTTCTCCAAAACAGGACGCTCATAATCATCAACAAACTCCAATTCATCCTAAAGTAAAAATAGTTTTAGCACATCTAAATGTTAACACAACACATCACACGACGATTGCATTATCTTTTAAACACATATAACAATTAAAAAAATATATTAATCTAGTCTATGTAGTTGTCGAAAATATATATTTGTTCATAATTTTTTACATCTTTACAGAACAAATATATGTTGATAGAGAAAAAATGTACTTACTTGTTCTTCCTTCTTTTTAGAAACAACCTTCTTTTTGATAATCTTTTTCTTTTCCTCAGTCTTTTTGGTTTCCTTCTTTTCTTCAGGTTTGGGTTCCTCTTTAGGCTTAACTGGCTTCAATTTTGGAATGCCTTCTAATTTGGGCTCAGCTTCTGGAACTTTTTCTGTTTTCTTTTTTTCAATCTTTTCTAAGAGAGCTTTCTTTTCTTCCTCAGTTTTTGCTGTCTTTTTCTCAAGTATTTTTTTCGCTTCTTCTATTTCAACTTCCGCTTTTTTCTGTTCCTGCACCTTCGATTCTACTTTTTTAGATTCCACCTTAGCTTCAGTTTTTTTACCTTCAATTTTAATTTCCTCATTTTTGGCTTCTATTTTAACTTCTTCTTTCTTGGTTACTTTTTTAGCAGCTGCTTTCTTTTCTTCTATGACAATTTGTTCCTCTTCTTTTTGTTTCTCTGCTGCTTTCTGCTAATTAAAAAATATGGTAAACCCGATAAGTATAAAATTATATCTATTTACTTATTAAAAATAATAAAAGATTATGATTTAAGTAACTATATATCATCTTGCAATAACAAACCTTTTTCTCCTCAATGTGATTTTCTTCAATAATAGATTTTTCCTCAACAATTGACATTTCTTCTTCTGACTCTTCAATTACTGTAGTTTCTTCTTCTTCTTCTTCCTTTTTCTTTTTCTGTAATTATACATGAGTTAAATAAAATATTTATAAAATATATAATTATTGACATGAAATATTTCAAACATATTCATACTTACTTTTTCTTCAATAATTGTTAAATCGGCACTAGATTCGTCTTCTCCAAATTCATTTCGTATTACAACTCTATAATTGGCTACATATTTTGTTGTTACTTTTCTGATAAATAGTCGAGCATTTGTACCATCGAAAGATGTGCTTATTTCTGAAGAGTCTCTGATAACTGTAGAATTCTTATACCATGTACATCTGCAGGATTGGTCAGACGTTTTCAGGACAGCCACAAATTCGGCTTCCTCATTTTCTTTTCTAGCCTAAATGCAAATAATTGTATAGTGTAAAAAAAATATGTATAAAATAGAACAATCAATCAAAAAGTATATGTATAGAGGGAATCGAGAGTTAAGACACACCGTTCTTCATTTCCCGATGAATTCTGGAGGTGTATAAAATAGTGGAACTCAACGCCGCGCTTTGCCTCAAAATCAGAACAAAGAAATGAAAATATAAATTTAAATATATATTTTATTGTTTCGAGCGGGCATCGAACCCATAACCAGTCGTGTTTACAGTCACACACTTGTGCAGCTGCGCCACGACTGGCTTCTAAAACAATTTAGAATAGAATTATAAAAAAGACAAATATTTATATTTATGTTACTGTAAATAAATATATTTTGTTATTTTACATACCAAGCTCCTTAAGTGTTTAATGATCTGTGGTCTTTCTCCCTTTTCCTCAGGAATATCGGTAATTTCAACTTGTTGTGATGTTGCCTCTCCTTTCTCGTTTTTAGCGACAAGTTTATATGATCCCTTATCATTTTGCGACACGTTCGAAATTTCTAATTTAACTGCAAACTCGCCCTAAAAACCGAGTTGAAATAATTTACGCCAATAATGTAAATTAATCTATAGATTAAAATGATAAATCATAGAGATTTATATAATTACAGGATATATTTACCTCTCTAACAGGTTCTATTAGAACAGTGTGCCTAGAATCTTCTCTAACCGCACTGGCTTCTTTGAACCACGTGCAAGATGGTGCAAATTTACTTAACACTTTACATTCAACAATCACAGTCTTCTTTTTAATAATTTTAATGATCTTTGGTTTTTCTTTAATAACTGGAATGACTATAAGAAAATAATAGTAAATATATTTATTCGCGACGAATATTACAACAAGATATACAGATGTTTTAATTGTTGATATTTATTAAAACTTCTACATACGATAGTATTTAAAAAAATAATTTAACAACTTACTTTCAATATTGAGCGTAAGATTTGCATTGAGCTCTCCAAGTTCATTTTTAATATTGCATTTATACAATCCGGAGTCTTCAATACCAGGGTCAACTAGTTCCAAAATTATTGTGTAAATATCTTCTTTTACTTCTACCCTAGTTTTAATTTTCGACGAGTCCCTGATTTCTTTACCCTCATGGTACCAGACGATCGTTGGTCTAGGACTAGCTTTAACTTTGCAACCCATTATAACCAGTTTACCATTCTCTTTTGATTGAATCGTAGGTTTTTCAACAAAAGTTGGTCCTTCACCCTCGGGTTCGGGTTCTGCTTCAATATTCAAGTTAAGATTAGCATTGCTTTCTCCAAATTCATTTCGAACATGACAACGATAGGCACCACCATCCGCTGCCGTTGGGTTTGTTAAAAGCAATACCAATTCATAAACATCTTCGCTGATGACTGATGATTTTATTTCTATTTTACTGCTAGCCTTGATAACGTTCGAACCTCTGTACCACGTAACTTCAGCCGCCGGCTTGGCTTTACAGACACAGCGCATTGTGATAAGCGTGCCATCTTCGTTGGGAATGATTCGAGGTTTTTCCACAAACGATGGTGCAAAACCATTTTCATCATCCCCACCTAAACAATATAATACAGTTTATACTGTTTGTCTGTTTGTCATTATAATAATACAAAATCATGCAGCATTAAAGCTTTAGGCCTTACATGCGATGCTACTGAATGCGTACTTTACCTAATAAGTTAAATTTGATTATACTTAAATCTCTTATTACCTTGAAAGTTTAGAGCAATATTTGCGTTGCTCTCACCAAACATATTGAAAGCGTTACATCTATAATTCCCACCATCTTCCTGAGTAGGACTTAAAATTTCTAGAGTAAGGTTAAAAGTGTCTTTTCCTATAGCTTTCCTAGACATTTTCATTTTAGCACCGTCCCTAATCTCTTTGTCACCATGAAACCACGTAATGTCGGGCACGGGATATGCTTCTAAGATACATTCCATTATTAAAATATCCCCTTCTTGCCTAATCGTAGGTTTTTTGGGAAATCTAGGAGCTTTGCCATCCGGTATTCTGTTTAAAAGATTAAGAGTTAGTAAATATCCTAAGCCGAAAAGAGAATACTTTAAATATTGCAAAAATTTATCTTACTTTGGTTTATCCCCACCCTGGAAATTTAAATTTATTTTTGCCACGCCTTCACCGTGCTTGTTTTTAGCCACAGCCCTGTATTCTCCTTTGTCGGAATTTTCTACCCCTATTATTTCTAATCGCGCCATATGATATAATGTTTGATCCTCTTCTAATGATATTTTGTATCGACTGCTTTCTTTTATTAATTTCTTTCCATGGTACCTGCGTGCATGTTTACGCATTAAGATACAAAATTAAATTATAAGGACATTATAGTATTTTCAATTTCTGCAGTATGCCCTTACCATGTGATGGTTGGTTTCGGTTTGCCAACACATCGACATTCGAACGTAATTTTGGTACCATCCTCCGATTGCCTGATGACAGGTCTCTCCGTAAATGTCGGTTTGATAAAGTCTTCAGGTACGGGCGCTTCATCGCCTATATCAGTGCTTATATTAGTAAATTCGTTTCTGTTAAATTGCCACGAAGATTTGCAGCTTTGCCGTTAAAGATATTGGAAAATTGTGAAATATTTAAGATGTTTTCTAACGATTTGTGTACGTATTAATAATAACGCAGGTTGGTATATAAGAGTTAATTAAGGAAGAGTATAGTTAAATATATCGTATAGATACATAAATAAACTTCATTATATTATCTAAATTGATTCTAGATATATCCCGATCAGTACGCATTACAGTTGCTAAGGTTACTTAAATGTACTTATATAAGACGTGCTTATGCGAAAGCAAAGTAAAAATTTCAAATTTTAAAAACATTTAACACAATATAAAGCGCTCGGGTATAGCATGTTAGTTAAGCTTTAGCGATACATATATATATGAGATATGAGATCTAAATATATTCA
>DVQK01000355.1:0-11953 GCA_018231685.1 Heliconius clysonymus
TATCAGAGCGAAGAAATGGAAATATAAATTTAAGTAAATATTTCATCTCCTCGAGAGGGGATCGAATCCACAACCAGTCGGTTTTACAGTCACACTGTGCCCCCGCGCCAGGACTGGCCCCTCACATTTGCAATATTTTTTTTATATTTCATAATTTTCTTTTTTATTTGCAAAAAGTAATATTTGAATAAAAATATATTATATGAAAAATTATCTGTAAATAACTTTTTTTCATTAACTAAGTGATTTGCCATAAACTTTTCTGTCTATTCCACAAAATGTAAGATTTACATTTTTACGCAAAAAAGTTGATGGCAGACAATTTTATGGTCAATGCTAATTAAGTTAAAATGTTTTGCTTAAAACAACAAAGTTATAGCGCAGCTAAAACGGCGACATTAAAAATATGTTTAAGTCTCTTCTAGAAAAATATTTAAATTTATATTCTTCTTAAGCTAACGTGGCGTTATTAAAAGATTTTGTTTTTTCATCTTCCCGCACACAGCTGGGTAGACAGAGGGCCTATGTTCGACAGTGGAAGACGACAGGTTTAGTAGAGGATACTTTTTACAGGTCTCTTAATTGATATTCATTTTTATAGGCGTGTACATAAACACAATATGTTATAAACAAAATACAAAAGTAAACATGAAAATAGGCGATTAAAAGTGAGAGGATTTTTTGTCTTTTATTAAAATGATACAAAGGCACGCCGCGTTTTGTTCTTAAAGCATTTTCACAGCTTACTGCACTGCTATCGCTATCCGCCACTTTCAAAGTGATACCGTATTTCTCTTTTGTAATAAAAAATAATGACTTTCTACTCACTGATGCTAGGAAGTACTGAAAAAATGGCTTTAATTGAAAAAATATATAGAATTTACAATTAAGCGTTGAAGTGTTTTATAAGCTTTTATCATATCTTTTAAATTCATGACTAAAGTGCACGGCGTAGGAAGATAGGATGTAATGAATGAATCTGTTGTTGATTCATTTCATAGGTAGTTAGTATAGACATTAACTTCATGATGAGTGATATCTAATTATATCAAGACAAATATGGAAACGCGTGTATTTAAAAACCAAAGATAACTTAAAACAAAAAAAGAGGCCAAAACTAAACAATATAATTAAATTACACTACAAGACAAAAGGGATTTCGCTTTCATTGTCATTTTTTGGAAAAGTAAACTTAAGTGGAGAGTAAAAATTTGATAAATTATTTAAAGTTTTGTAGAAAATTTAATAACATACCAATATTATTTTCAGCTTCATACTTCATTACAGCATGGCAAATAGAGACATTAATTCCAAGAGACATAGTTCCCCACTAATCGCCTTAATTTGAGATATTATGCGTTGATTTTCACATGCCTTGTTTTGTAGTGCAAGATAAAATAATTAAACAAAACTTTTAAGAACAAGCTTTCTAAATGTTTTTTTATAGTGAATTGAATTTCACAAATCATTCTCTTTCATATAACACTCATGTCAGGTAGATTGCGCAAAAAATGTAATCCGTAATTTAGTTGCGGCGGCTACTATCAAAACTGATGTCATAATTTCAGATTTTAGCCCAATCGGACGCTGGGAAGTGGGTCAAATTAAGCTTGCAAGATTTCACATACATTTACACGGCACGGTCACATTATGTCGGATCAACAAGCATCACGTTTACAGTCACTTACTGTCTCACTTCATCCTATTAGGCTCACCTGTACCGCTATCATATATCTCTCGTCTCCTTTATCTCCTCTACCTCTATCTATTCTACCTCTATCTCGTGTATCTCTACATTTATAAAGTCACAATACACTTGTGATCAAAAAAGAGAGTCCTACAATTCAAAGACATATTTAAAGATATCAAGCAATTCTTGATGTCTTAAGTTACTTCGATTTTGATTTATTTATCAAATTGACTTCTGTTTCCATTTGGAAAGTAATTTCGTATCATCCCGATTCTTCCTTATTGAAATCACCGTGCCTGTCTCGATTCTCGGCGGGGGATTTTAGATCACTTAAAGGCTAAATAATGTATGCTTTGATATCTTGTTCAGTACTCTTTTTAGAGGCGCATTGAATTTGTTTTTGTATGTTTCTTTCATTTTATTATGTTGTCTTAGTTATAAAGGAATTTGGGATTAATGTTTATGTATCATTTGTAATCTGACAGAATTATCGAAAAAAATATAGACCAAAAATCTAACTAAGCCCTACTTGGTTGAGGGTTCAATTTCCACTCGGGGTTTGAATGTGAGGAACAGAGTCTCATAAAAATATGTGCCATCTGCCTACCCTACATATACGGGATACAGCGTGAAACTATAAAAAATGGAATAAATAATAAAAAAATACTATTAAGTAAACCGTACACATAAAACACCAACGCCATTTTGTTATTTATTTATCATCACCCCACAAACCAAATGAACCGCGATCGGCGATACCCGCAAAATATGTAATTGTAAAATTATGCAGTTGTTCCGAACAAACCAATATTTGCGCCTAGAACCAGGTCATAGAAAACAGAGTGCAAAAACGGCATTTCCGTTGAGTCAATACCAATTAGTGTGATTTCAGTACACATTGGAGTGAATAAAAACGTTCGTTTTGTTTACATTACTACCACCGTTAATCCGCATCGCATTAAATTTACCAGGGTAGGGTAGTTCTACAAAAATTTTTATCGGTCAAGTCCATTCAGGCCATTCATGTTATTGAATGAAGCTACTATGAAACTAAAAAGCATATAATAAATTCATATGAGAACTCAAGTTTTTTTTTTTTTTTTTTATAATGTTGACGAGTGGATCACGTTCTGGTGAATATTAAAATTGTGTTGGATTTTAGTTAGTTTTGAGTTTTATATCATATTTATTAGTGATGTAAGAAAAAATGTCAATCTTTACTTTCTTTTAATTTTTTATAGAAATAAGTATATGGAGTATAGTTTTACAAGGTGTTTGAGCAAATACGATATATATTTGATAAATATGATATTTCTAAGAAGTAAATTAGTTTCGCGTCATAAGTTTGGAGCGTTAGCTAAATAAATCAGTTTCCCAGGTTCAACAATCAAATCGGCTATAAAAACTACGTACTCTTTCTTCTTTTCTACGTAAAGTTCAATTTTACTAAATTACTTTGCTAGCTCTGCGAGTTTTTATTGTCAGTATAATAAAAACATACTAAAATATATGCGTTTCAACGTATCATGTGAAATTTCTTCAAAAAACTGTGATTTTATTAACCACTTTTCATTTTGAAAGCTTTCGCATATGATTACATTCCGAAGTTAACAGTGTTCCCCACTCTTTGTTACTTTACATATCAGCAATATCAACCAAAACATGGACAGGCTAATAAATTTTTGATAGAGAGAAGATAGTGTCAAGACACTCCGTTCCCTTCTTTCCACTGAAATTGGAGACCTTACTTGATGAGAACCCTACACCGCGGTTATGTTACCATAGCGGAGACATGAAAGGAATTAAAACATATTCACTCTTCTGAAGCTCTGAGTACGAATCCAACCCTGAACCATCTCTACATTCTAACACTATTCGCAATGAGCCATTAAAACTTAAAGGAATATATTGAGGCAGTTATATAAAATTCTATCAAAGCATTAACCTGAATATACAGCGCGCTAAGTGTAGCGTGTAACGTATAAAGTACACAGGGGATTCTTAGGGGCTCGTCTTGTGATGTTCCACCGAGTGTGAGGAACTAAATGAGATATTCTTTCGATTCTATGCACGAAGAATTGTAAATTATTTCTATAAAATACTAGTACTTTTTCTTGCGTTTTCTTTAGTGGGCCTACAGCGTTACAACCTAGTTTTAAGACTATATTTCAACATATTCTACTCAATTTACGAGGTTTTGCGTGTTGAGTTGCAGTTTAAGTAGTATTTAGACTTTAGATAATTATTCTTTTTCATTTTTCAGAAAATTTACTTGGTATATGAGACCATTCGTGGCGCAGGGACACAAGTGAGTGATTGTAAACGCGACTGATAGTGGGTTCGAACCCTACCCCAGAAAATAAAATATTTATTTAAATTGACATATATTTTTACTTCATCGCCCTGATGTCGATGCTTAATGCGGCGTTGTGTTCTGGCGTTGTATACGGTGGAAAATATTGAACGGACTGTCTTATCACTAGGTTCCCTCTGCCTACCCTGCTGTGTGCGGTATACAGCGTGAAGCTGACTTGGCACGTTAGTTACTCTTTGCTCATCCTGCTATACAAGAAAAGTGTGAAAATATTTTTTTGAGTTGAATTGAGTTCAGTTAAGAATAGCCAGTTACCACAGTTTTTTTCATCTACCAAATACACTTTTCCCTAACCTTGTGTAATATTGGCTATACCACTAGACAACCCTGTCGCACCCTCTCAATGACAACGAGGGTTGCCCTGTTTTAATGGATATGTAGGCGGAATACGTTAAAATATTTGCAATAAAGAGATTGCCCGAGACCTTCTATAGTATGTATTATAATTTATACTTTAACGAAAAATCTAAATAATTAAATAACAAAGAAAAACGTACCAAGGCATTTTTGTGCAGTTTCTACTATATAATATATTTACAGATTTTTATTTTTTATTTTTTTTTGGCACTATGAAACACGTTGTATATTAGGTGATGGTGTTCAACGCCGTGCCTTATCCAATCATATCAATGTGTTGAATTGGATTGAATTAGGGATTTGATTTTTACTCTTTACCCCGCATATAGCAAGCTAGCAGAGAGTATCTGCCGCTGATTGTTAAAATACAACATTTTCTGCTTTCCACCCGAATCCGAAACATGCGTCGTAAGCGGCGGAACTCAACGCCGCTCTTTTAATAGCAGCTGTCAACTACTATAATGTAACGATCGCTATCTCTCTATTATCACTATATCTTAAATATTATAATGCACTTTAAAATTAAAGTTTTATACAACTGTTAATTCACTTCGTTTCTACCCTTCCGCGGCCATTATATTCAATAAATAATTATTAGGGGTAATTAAGGCTTGGCTCCATTCTCCATGGCTCGGGGTAAATTGAGTTACCTTTTATCTGATTACCTTTATGTAAATATAAGGAAATATTCAATAGCCTAGCTGTAGCGTTTCCAGTTGCTGTGGCGTATTCAAATTATGGTTTCTTTAATTTACAAACTACTAACTCGAATTGAACAATTTAATTTGTGTTGGATAGTCCTATCTAACCTACTGTATACGTAGAAAGAGTTATGTGTCATACACAATTCACTTAGTTGCCTCCATTTAATCATCCACCACAATAAATAAAAATATCTCTTAAATGTGCAAATAATAAAATGGAAAAAATAATCTTAGGTGGTTTCCTTATTAAGAAATTAAAATTAAATTAAATCAGCTTCACGCTGTATCCCGCACACACCAGGGTAGACAGTTCGACCGCAAACAGCAGGGTATGTATTAGTTGGACTTGTATCTATGTCATTTTAATTGTATTATATTATATTTATTATATATACTAATAAATATATCGATTTTAGACTCATATGAAGTAGTTTTTTACTTTTTTTTATCTATATAGTTATTTTTACTTATGACCAAATCATATTTTTTAAGTTTATTATTTCTTTTTTATAGTTTTTTATAATAAAAACAATAACATAACTTTGTATCTAAGCCTTATATTCTTATGGAACCCAGCTCGAAGAAAACACACAATAGTGTTAATAAACTAGATTTTAAAACTAACAAACTAAGAACTTTTCAATCAATTTAAACACATCATATGAAGTGTTTATTAGTAAAATTAAAATATTTTTGTACTATTTTCATTATTATTATTATTATATAATTAAAAGTCTAGAATGTATGCATGCGTGATAAACCAAAACAAAAGAGTCTTTATAATCGTGCATTGTTTCATCAAAATTTAAATTCACTGTATTCTCTAAAGAAAACGGAACGTACTTCTTACTTTAGTAATATAATATGAGTATATTATATACATACATACCTGTTTAGATGTTAATAGAAGAATGGAAATTGTGAATGATATGTTGAATAAAATACCTTGGAAGAGCAGAGACAGAGGAACACTATGTTTGAAAAAGTTAAAAAAGGATGCATTTTTGTGTTTGTGTGTCACTGATTAGTGTAAATAATAAAAAATATTTTTGATCCCTATATTTTAAAGGAATATTACAATACATTTAAATGAACAAAAAAAAATTTTTTTTTTGTGTACCAGTTTTGTGTATTTTTTATTCAGATAAATTATAGTTATTCTTATGATAACTTTAGGTTTCTATATCACTGTTAATATTAAATGTGTGCTCGAACAACGTGGAAACTGATACCTTCTCAATTTTTTTCTTACAAATCACTTATTTTAGATTAAATATAAAATAACTGAATTATATATAAAACTACAGCATAAAAGATTCATGTAGCCTTCTATGAAGGTCTTATATTTTCTATATATCTCTAATCGAATCTAGAGTTTAAGCCAGTTATTTATTACACAAAAACATAATTTATGTGGCAACCCTATTATACCTCGTCCATAAATCAGCGTTATTTGTGGTTTTGTTCTTCATTACATTTATTTATCTTCAGGGAGATATACATATTTTTTTAACACGACATGTCCCTTGTGGCTCGGAAGGAGGAAAATGGAATTTAACAATTCGCTCATTCATTGTTTCTTACGCATACTTGTATTATAATAGAAATAAAATATTTGTAAAAAAAATAAATTTAATTTAGCTTTAAAATTAAAATTTAATTTAGCTTCACGCTGCATTACGCACACAGCAGGGTAGGCAGAGGGAACCTAGTGTTAAGACACTCCGTACCCCACTTTCCGCCAAGTTCTGTAGGCATTGCGTGTTGAGTGGCGGAACTCAATGCCGCGCTTTGCCTTGATACAGCATAATGCCAAGACTCTCTGCCCTTTGCTTTCCACTCAAATTTGAGAAGTTACGCGTGGGCGAAACTACAGGCAATGCTTTTCTTGCCACGGCAAAGAAAAGTAATTATCCTCCCGAGGGAGATTGAACCCACATCCGTCAAGCTTACTTCTCTTTAACATGTTTCTCTTAAAAATGTTAATTATTAGTAAATATATCTCCACCTACTCTACAAATAAGTTCATAAATGTATGTAATTATTATATAAGTTGCTCTTCAAAAACGTCAGTAGTCGAGCTCCACTAAAACGTAGGGAGGCGAACATTAAACATATAATGAAAGTACGTCATCAATCATATTTAGTGATGTGACACATATCCATTAGAGCTATATATTTCACTTGCGTTTACGGTTGCATTCTGTTTTTTTACATCTCATCTACTTTTTTAATAAATTTTGTTCAAGTTAAATTTGCGGAAATACCATTTAGAAACTACCGGAAACGCTTATTATATATATATACAATGTGTTAAATATAGTATATGAGGCCGTCATCAAGGACACAAGTGTGCGCGACTTTAATCGCGATGGTTGTGGATTCGATTCGCACTCGTGAAATATTAAATATTTTCATTTCCTAGGTAATAAGAATAAGCGCGGAGTTGAGTTAAGCCACTCAACAAGCATCGAAAATTGGGCAGTGCGAGTGGAACGAAGGGTTTTAACATTATGTTAAGTAGTAAGTAAGGCTACCATGATATATATACAAGATTGACTGTGAAGCTAAAAAATTATACATTTGGAGTTAGTTGTAAAATATTTTGATAAAAAAAATTAATACTTTACAAACATAAAAAATCTGGAAACCCGTATAGGAAATCACTAAACATTCTCTTCTTATTATTCGTCATATTTATTCTAACCTGAAAATTTGTTTAAAGAAAAATATATACATATAAAAAGAACAGAAGTAACCTAGTGATCCATCCCTCCGTACTCTATATTTGGCGTAGCCATGTTATATAAAGCGTGAAATGCGTAAATGAAAATAATTTACATAATCGCATTATGTCATATAGGAATCACTGATCAAGTACATCACAAAAACACACTCAGGAAAGTAATAAATTGAAAATAACAATAAATTTATAGCTGATTTCGCACATAAATTACACTTCCAAATACATATCTAGTTACCAACTGTAATACTACCGTGTCGGGCACCGTATAAAATAGTCATCTATCAACAATATTGTCAATAGTTTGTAGAGATTATTGCGTCGGAACTACGAGCGTACAGATCAACTGGTACTAATGGCTCAAGAGTGACAGATGTTCGGCCCACACGATGCTAAGACCATCTATAAATCTTTCTAAAACGTTTCGTTGTGGTTTTTCTGAAGTACATTTGTGGATGAACGTAATAGTACTGACAACAGTCAGTAATATTAAGTAGACACTGATTATACTGACATTTTGGTCTTAATTAAGAATCCTAGAATCAGAGTGGCCTAACTACATTTATTAAATTTTGGCCTATTTAAATTATTATAATTAAAAAGTCTTTACTATACAAAAAATCCATTAGTGATACAAAACACAACTTTGATAAAAAATATTCAATATTTTTTTAAGTATGTAACAAAGTAAAAAAGAAAAAACAGATACACTATTACTAAACAACAAAAGTATGTATAAAAGAAAAAATAAGCTCAAACTTCTTTTATAGTTAATTGAAAGTAACTTAGCATTTTATAGGATATGTAAATTTTTGCATATAATTACAACGACGTGAGGATGAAAAGTGAGGCAATAAAGCTTCTTAGCAACATCAACATATTGAGAAAACTTTTTCATTTAGTTTTTAACCTCACCAGTTGAGTTCCGTACCTCAGATGACAAAATCGGAGCCCTTATAAAATCACTTTGTGGTATCAAGTTGAAATTAATATTGAATATTATTAAATATCTACCTGCGGTCCCGTGAAACACAGACAAAATCAAGCTTCCAAGCAACGCAATCAAAAGATATATCATTTATGATGCATCGATTTTGCTGCATTTTCTATGAAATACGCCACGTAATAAAAACCTAACGAGTACTTCCCGTGGACCTACAGTCATCAAATTTGGCACGAAGTGAGAACGTACAATACAAATATAGAAAAAAATTAGTGAATATTTATATGTTGTTAATAGAAAAAATAATTAAAAACATATATTTGTAGTTTATTTCAAACAAAATGAGCGCATATGCCCACAAACTTAAGTTTGTCAACTTTTATAAATTGTTCTTTACGTTGGCCTCCAATCCTGACATTGGTACGGTAGCGTTGATGGGCGGGTCGGACTTATATGGATTTTTAATAGTTAAATCAACTAATTTAGTATTTTTTTGTAATTTAAGAAAATGTAATTTTCTTTTATTTCACAAATGTAGGTTAAGTTACACACACATACCTTTGTCCTAATGTCTTTTTTGTCCACGTATAGCAATATATTAAATTAAGCAACATACAAATTCAAATTTTACTCACAAGCAAAAAATACAACATCAAAACAAATATTCTTCAACATGAATTAAAAAATAATTTCCATTGCTTTACAAATTTCAAAAGTTTCAAGTAAGCGTTCGTTAAATTCCGCGTTACCTGTTATTTTCGTTACTTTCATGCTAACTGGTGTTTCGCGGCAAAGCTATGAAACAATAGAATTGCGATAAACTTTCTGTCGGGGTTTTTTTTTTGGCAGTACACAAAGAGATGGATGAATTTTGGGTAAAAAATGCCGCGGCGGCTTTGGTTACCGTCCGCTACAAGCCGGGAAACATGTTGGTAAAATTCTTTTTTGTAACGCCCGTCATTTTATTTTAGGTTTTGTAAAATGATTGGGTTTTTATAAAGTGTATTTCTATTATATGATTAATTTGCAAAGTTATAGTATTTACAATATTGTCGTAGTTTATGGTGTTGAGCGTACAAGGGCAGAATTTAATTTTGTTTCTATAACTATCTGACTGAATGACAATGGACTGACTGTACTGACATTTAAAAAATATAACGAACTCAAAAATACGTGTGGTACCTTTAATACTCGATAAATATAAAACATCGAACTTACATTTAATATTTTTTTATAAATACTACTTGAACTACTAATTATACTTGATTTTTAAGAGAAATAGTTGAAAATTTGCTATGTTCTATGAAAGTCACGAGACTTTACCTGTTTACCTGAGATATACGAATCTCTACCTCAAAGTGTACCATGACTTGTACTGAAACACCTCAATCGAATATCGATCAGAGCTCCCCTGAACGCAACTAAATTTAAGTTTAAATGGAGTTTGCTGAGTTCACTCAAAATTATTCCATCTTTATTGCTGTGGATAAGATCAATTTGGAAAGTTTTTAGCTTCAACGTGGATCAGATCTATCTACATATTGATATTAACAATGCCGTCAAAGTTACGAAAAATATATTCTCATTAAAACTTTCTTTAGCTTCGCGTTGTATTTCCGTATATTGAGTAGGCAGAGGGAACCTAATCACCAGACACTCTCCCACTTTCCGCCCAATTTTCTAGACTCCACGCTTTGTGTCGTTACAAGAGAGAGGAAATGAAAATCTTCAGTGTTAATAAACTCCGTTATCTCTGTCTTTATATAAAGATTATATTATAAGGGCTCAAACACTCATTGCAAATTTTTTTACACATTCCTTTCAGTACAATCCTCTAAACCAAGTACAAGCCGATAAACTTCTTTGGTATACGTAGGTACCATTTAAAATTACAATGGCGACACGATTCATGCAGCTATAAGATTAAACGAAACTAAAGGAAATAACTTAATCAAACTTATTTGATAAAACCTCTTCCGAACGACAGTTTTTAATATTATGTGGATTAAACGTAAATATGTAGCCCTGTGCGTTTTTACTTGAATATTTATGTATGTACTATTAACCTTCTTTTAAGTGTCTTAATGGGAACTGAGTGTCTTAACACTAGGTTCCCATATTCCCTCTGCCTACTCTTCTATGCGAGGGATATAAGGTGAAGCTAAACTCTAGACGCAACTCTACACTAGTAATATAAACAAAATTTATATTTTGATATACATTTGTACATTTACAAAATATACAATTTCAAGCAAAAGTATAAACGATAAGACGCCTAAGTAGAATCGTAAAGACTAAATCATAATCATAAGCAATGATGGCCATTAAAAAAAGTAGTTAAGGACGAAGAATATAAAAAAGAGATAAGGTTACATAGTTTAAACCAGATTTCATGTTTCAAATTAACTCGCAAGAAGAAAGAACTTACAACGGATCATTAAATGTGTTAACAAAATGGTTTCCAACAGAATTACGATGTTGATTAAATCTCTTTGTTAATGATCAGAGGGTAAGGGAGTTATAATTATAAATCTTAATTCAGGGACGTATCCCAAGTTTTAGAGGTGTGTCCAGGTTTGGATAAATTTTTTTTATTGATTTTTTTGTAGCATATGTATAAAATTATTTGTCCAAAGAGGATTTAGCTCCCATAAGTCATATTTATGAGTAAGACTACGACACTACAAACTAAGTAATTTTATATGGAAATTTCCCATAAATTGGCTACTACAACGCAATGGTAAGAAAAAAATGGACGTCTAAGCTTATACAAAATCGATTATTTCATACTTCACTCGCTCCATCCACACCATCCCTAAGTTTACCTGACCGCCGATCTCCAATCTTACCCAAAAAAAATCCATCACATTACACAAAAAAAAACACAATCATGAATCGATTGATAATACGATACGATAAACAAAACGCGGGGGCGGGGAAGCCAGCCTGTTGCGCGGCAAGTGGCAACTCACCGGTGATCAGGGCGAGCAGCGCCAGGGCCGTTAGCATGGCCATGGCGGCGACGCGCGGGCATACCACACCCGCGCCCGCTGCGCTAGCACGCCGTCGTCATGCGGCCTGTGATACTGACGGCGGCCGGCCCGAGCGGCGCTCGGCGCGGGACTGGGCTCGTCCGCCCCGG
>DVQK01000356.1:0-11952 GCA_018231685.1 Heliconius clysonymus
ATTACTTTTTGTTTCGATGTTTACAAAACTCCTTGAATGGTAAAAAAATCAATAACGATGATGATGTCAATTAGTACCTGATTCAATTTTTTGCTAATGAAAACCAGAAATTTTATAAACGTGGGATTATGATGCTGACCGAAAGATGGCGAAAGGTCATTGATCAAAATGGGCAATATATTACAGAATAAAGTTATTTAGTTCCATGAAAAAATTGTCTTTGATTTTCTTTAAAAAATGCGCAATTACTTAGTTGCCAACCCATAACAAAGCCTTTGCCTTGTTGAGCACGGTGTTAAGCTCCGCCACTCACCACGCAATAGTAGGATAATAGGGAATGGCGTATCTGAATTATATTTCCTCTGCCTTTACTGCTATTTACGGGATACACTGTAAAGCTGAAAAAAGAAAAGTACTTTAGTACAGTAGTGACAGAGTACTGTCACTGCTGTAGTATCAAAGAAGTATCTTTGATTAAGTTTTTTAGCAGTAAAGCAGGTGCAGTACTCTATACAATATTGAACTTGAATACTTGGTGACTTTTCTTACTAATCTGTATCCATTGTCAAAATTGTCAAACTCAAAATCACTTTTACAACGGTTATGTCAATATGACAATTGACATTGTTTTCAGTTTACCAGAATATCTGAACATTGGCTAGAGTATAGGTACTATCTAGTATTGCATTTATTATGAAAGATCAATAACTTGCAAATAAGCAACTGCGCCGTGCGCATAGCAAATGCAGGCTGCATCGATCCTGTGCCTTGATGGGGGTTCGCCAGTCTTATGTCCTCTTTTGGAACTGTTTAGCCGTTAGTCGAAAGAGTAGCGAAAAAAAATATTTAATAAAAACTGATTATGGTAATTAATTGTAATGCGCATCAAGCTTTCGTTTTTCTTTTAATAAAAGCATTTTTACGCAAAACAATGAAGATCGAAGATTTGGAGGATGAAATAGCAGAGGTTGACAAAGATCTAGCGCAAATTGATAAAGAAATATTGAAGTTGCGAAATAAACAACGCGAACTGAACGAAAGAAAAACTTCACTCACGAATTCTATTCACAAAATAAAATTAGTTTCATTGTCTAGGGTTGATTGGGATGGAAATGTGTATGAGTGGTCAGATAATGTAAAAAAAACTCTCAAAGATGTTTTTAAAATAGAAGCATTTAGGCCAAAACAATTAAGTGCCATAAATGCCACTCTTAGTGGTCAACATACAATAGTAGTGATGCCGACTGGAGCTGGCAAAAGTCTTTGTTACCAACTTCCAGCTCTTGTAAAGCCAGGCCTGACCATAGTTATATCACCACTAGTGTCATTAATGGAAGACCAAGTTAGGTCCCTGAAAAATAAAGATATCCCTGCAATGCTAATGACAAGTACAAGCTCAAAAGAAGAAACTTCCACAGCCCTAAATGCTTTAAAAGATAAAAATACCAAAATAAAATTATTATATGTCACTCCTGAAAGACTTGCAAAGAGTAAAAGGTTTATGGCAAATTTGCAGAAATGTTTTGCTGAGGGGAGATTACAAAGAATTGCCATAGATGAAGTGCATTGTTGTTCTCAGTGGGGACATGACTTTAGACCTGATTATAAATATTTAGGGATATTAACCAATATGTTCCCCAATATTCCTATTCTTGGCTTAACAGCAACTGCTACCGCCCATGTTCTGACTGATGTTCAGAAAATGCTTAGTATCCAGGGCTGCTTGGTCATCAAGTCCACATTTAATAGACCAAATTTATATTACAAAATTCTAGAGAAACCAACATCACAAGAAGATTGCTTATCAATATTAGAAAAACTTTTAAAATACAGATACAGAGGAGAAAGTGGTATTATATATACTAACAGTATTAAAGATTCCGAAGATATAGCTAATGGTTTGAAAAAGCGAGGTTTGAGGGTTGGCTACTATCATGCAACTATGGAAGCTAAGTCTCGATCTGATGTTCATATGAAATGGCATGCAAAAGAATATCAAGCCATTGTAGCAACTGTTGCATTTGGCATGGGTATTGATAAACCTGATGTTAGATTCGTTATTCATCACACCATTAGCAAATCTATAGAAAATTACTACCAAGAAAGTGGCAGAGCTGGCCGAGATGGTCAAAGGGCAGAATGTGTAACTTTGTACAGAATGCAAGATATATTTAAAGTTAGCTCCATGGTATTTTCTTCAGTTGGCAGCATGGATCATTTATATGACATGGTCAAATACTGCCTGAATGGTACTTTTTGTAGGAGATTGTTACTTGCAAAGCACTTTGATGAGGATTGGGGAGATAATGACTGCAATAAAATGTGTGATGTATGCGCAAATTCAAATACAACTACCAGAGAAATTAATCTTGAAAACCATTGTAAAACAATATCATACATCATTGATAACGCTTCCCGTCAAGACACAAAACTGACTGCTCAAAAATTACTTGATGCATGGTTCTTAAAAGGACCAGTTCCATTGAGACAAAAGGGTAAAGAGCCCAATTTTTCTAGGAGTATTGGTGAAGATGTAATAGCATTTTTGCTTATTGAAGGATACCTTATTGAAGATTTTCATTATACCGCATATTCTACTATATCTTATATTAAAAAAGGCCCCAACTTGGAAGCAGTTGATGATACAGACTTCACATTGAAAATGTCAGTGAGAAAATATACAGAATTTCATTTGGACAGGCCGGCACCACAAGAGATTGAATCAATTACAATAAACAAGTCAAATATTTCAGAGACAAAGAAAAGAAAATCAAGTAGTGATAGAAAAACAAAGAAGTTAAGGGTTATAGAGAGTGATGATGATGATTAAAATATTCAGTGGTAAACTTATATGTGTTTAAATAATTATTATTTATTTGATTTAATGACAATTATTCATTTGATTTAGTGTTTTAGTTCAACAACACAGAAAAATGTGTCTGTGCGTGTGCATATGTTACTCTCTGTTACACAGACTCAACCCATAGCAGACCTCTTGATTTCAGTTTCACTTTGTATTTCATATTTGTTTTTATTATTGTTTATACATTAAGATATGTTTAGAAATATATATATGTTTGTTTAATAATTAAAGGTTTAGTTTAATTTAATAAAAACAACATTTTTAATGTACAAATTTAATTTTAAAATAATATTATTAAACTAGGTATAATACATACATTACATAAACTGTGGTATACCAAAAGAACCTCTGATTTCTGATCTCTCAAATTGTATAAAAAAATTCAATACTTTTAAGACAGACTTGTACTTCATAATTTTTTAGTGATAAATTTCTTTTTTTTTTTAATATAATTTTTATTTATTATATTTTAATTATTAAACTCGACGTCGCGGAGAATATTGTAATGGCGATAGTTTTTCATAGGCCGCCACATTTTCCTCTGTGTACTTAGATTTCCTGATTGGGTATTTTGGTTTCCTCTTTCTTATTACATTAGATCCACTTGTATGTTCTGTAAATAACATGTTTTTTTGTATACAATGTACTTAAAATTAATAAAAAATAAGAATAACTGCTTGCTGCCTGTTCATGAAAGATATATGTGAAAAATGTATGTTGGAACATTTATCATCATTCATTTCATTTCAAACTCAACTATTATCCACGCCACCTGGATACGTTTTACTCAATTACTGTGCGGTTTCATAGGAACGTCCTTGCACGCGCTCCGCAACTGTGGAATGGCCTACCCGCAGCAGTGTTTCCATGTCGATATGACATGGGTACCTTCAAAAAGCGCGTCTATTTCCACCTCAAAAGCCGGCAACGCACCTGTAGCTCCTCTGGTGTTACATGGGGTCGTAAACGGCGGTGATCACTTACCTTCAGGTGATCCGTACGCTCGTTTTCCTTGTCTTAAATTAATCTCCATAAATAAACAACTTACCATTGTTGCTGCTGTTACTTGATCTAGCAGTTTCATTGTATAGAACACTAAAACCAGAAGCCGATGACCTTGCAGAGGAACAGTGGCTGTCGACACCCAAAGCATCAAGAGCCCTCATACGTTCAGCTATTTGGTCTTTAATGAGATCCCTATGAGGGGCAGCTTGACCTAAATCTTCCATCTCGGCCAACCATTCAGCCCTTTCGCGAATTTGAGTCAGTACTAAAAATGTTTTTTAATATATTAAAACAAAACAGGCACAAATGTTTTTTAATAAATGTTGTTAAATATTTTTTTTAATAAAATCTTGATGTAACTTTTTATCGAAATATATCTGAGTGTTGTAATATCTAATGCTTTTTATTAGGTGACAGTGAGTGTGACTCATCTACCTTAGGGTAAACAAAGAGAACCTAGTGTAACCAAGACATTGGGGAACGCCCATTTTCTGCCAAATTTTCGAGCCATTGCGTGTTGAGTGGCGGTACTAAATGCCGCGAATTAGCCTTGTTACCTAAGAGAAAAATGAATCCAAAACAAAGCGCTTACATCACAGGCTTTTGCCAATTGCGCACTAGTGGTTTCATATCTACAAAAACGGCAAAAAAGTTATATGGGAACTCTTTAAAAAATTAAATATTTATTTCATTGGGTAAAAATGTCAACTGTCTATTACGGTTCCCGGTGACATACGGATAGACAGAAAGACGGCGATCTCTTAGTAATATTTGGATTCGGAACCCTAAAAATCTAAATCAAATCGGCGCAGCCTCTACACAATGCGGCCACGACTCGTTGGCTGTACTATACGTTACGCTTACAATCATTCCATTGTTCCTTTTTCGTAGGTATTTTAGATTTTTGTTTCGTAATGCGCGGTGGTGAGCGCGGTTTTTGCTCAATGTCTCCTCCATATGTCATTGTATTTGCTAATTTATCCTTCAATTTCTCTCTATCTTCGCCCCTTTTTAACGGACGGTATCTGTAATAATAAAAAGCATTTATTTTAGCTTCCCGCCGTATTCTGCACATAGCAGGGTAGGCAGAGGGCTTCTTTTTTTATCGTGAGGAAATCCTATTACGGATACCGGCCCGAGTGGGGACTCGAGCAGGTTATGTGAGACTCGCCGACTGACAGATGTAGGCCGTCCGAATATCCATTAAAACCTCACGGTGCTCGTCCTCGACCGCCACTGGCCGCGAGACGCGGGGACTAGAGTCTTCCGCGAGGGTAGGCAGAGGACCTAGTGTAAGTGTAGGCACTCCGTTCTTATTAATACACTCCCTTTCCCTACTTTCCGTTGAATTCTCGAGGAATTGTGTTGAGCGCCGGAATTATATACCGCGCTGTGCCGCGACGGTCTCTAAAAGTATTATTATTTATACATTAATATGTACATGAAAAACCTACATCTTAAAATGTGGCGTTGAGTTTCGCAATTCGACACGTAATTATTTGCATATAAACGGAGAACGAAGTATTTTGACACTAAGTTATCTCTGCTTCTCCTGCTATACGTATATTCCCCGCTTTCTGCCGAATTTTTCGAAGCATTGCGTGTTGAGTGGCAGAACTCAACGCCGGGTTATTTAAAAAAATAAAAATATTGAGAAATAATAATGCATTCCCTCGAATGTGGATCGAACCCACACCCGTCGCTTTACAGTCACACCCTTGTTCTCCTGCGCCACGACGGCCTCTCTGGATAATTATTAGTAATCATTTTAAATATATATTTTCAACCAGAGAAATTTTTAACTATAATTCAATGTTATTTCAGTCAGTCACAGTGTCTTAGTACAAAGACGTCGCTGTACCTATCATTGAATAAAATTAGTAAATTATTTATTCCTGTTTATATGTCATAGTTTTATGTAATAGTTACATAATACTAAAAGCTTTTTAAAAAATGATCCCAAGCTCGCAAGCGGTAAACATTAATTTTAAACGAGTTTCCAAAATGTGGAATAACATTTTAAAAATATTCAAAAAGCTTTAATATTATAAAAATATATTGATCAAGACATAAATAAATTGATAAATCAGATATTTTAGTACGTACTGGTCAACATTTAAAATTTCTGATGCTCTTATAGCAGAAAGGGATCGACGTCGAGATGTTCTAGGTCGAACTGATGGAGGCTGCACCCGTGGCTTAGTTTCCCCTTTAATTTCTTCCTGACGCAGTGTAAAAGCATTCTTACGCCGCTGCGCTATTGCTAGTTTAGATTCCTCTAGAAGTACTAGGATAATATACATTTATCAAAATACATTACATTTTAAAGTAAAAAATATATTACTAAAAAAAATATTATACATTTCAAAAAATCTTGTCGGGCTGCGGAAGGCTCCAAGATTTTCGTGTGAAACACTCCACCATGCGGTATAGTTTTGCTGGGCCATGTTATATTAACATATCCACTTGCATCGGGATTTTCCATATTTTTTATTAAAAAAAACTATAAATTATTTATAGTTGTTTAATATTTTGTAATATAAAAGCAATATGTGTATGACCTCAATAACTTTTAAACATCCCAGGAAACGGTATTGATTTAATAATAATCGCTATTAGATAGATTATATTTTGAATATTGGATTGACATAAATGCTTTTTTTATTAATAAATTTAATTATAAACTTAGTATTATGCCGTCTCATAAAAAATATATTTTATTATCAGCATAAAATTTACTAAAATAAAGTTTTAATAATTTTAAACAAAATAAAACTGAAATATTGTAAGCCGGAATATTTCACATAGTGGTGTGCTTCAGCTATTAACGTATCTAGATATATTTTCTGGGGGGGCTTGGATTTTAGCTTTGAACAGATATGTCCGTGTAAATGTAGTTTTTTTATTTTTCGGGGCAAATTTTGTTATAAGTAAAATTTCTGGGGTGGGCACCAGACTATTCTGGGGTGGACACGGTCAACTCGGCTTCCCCTCTTCGTACGCTCATGGTTTCAGCGTGGCATATTTCATAAAAAAAATAAGATCCAGCATCACATGCTGGCGGTTATACTTATAAAAATTGAAAGTAAAAAAAAATGGAATCCTCTGTTGGTTCAACAATCGAAAAAATTAAACTACAAGAACAAGATAAAGAAACAAAACTCAAAGAGAAACGAGAATGTAAGTAATATTTTTATTAAATGGATAATTTATTATATCAGAGATTTCTGTTAAAAAATTTAATTGTTGTAGATGAAACTGCAGTAACTTCGCTACACAGGGCAATTCGTGAAGCTACAATACAATCAGAGAAATCAGAACAAGAACAACAAGCGTTGATAAATAAAACAAACACTCTTCAAACACAAATTATGTTGGAAAAAATTCGACGTAATGCTTTACTTGACCAACTGAATACTATGAAAGAAGAGTTAGAAGAATTAAGAAATAAATCGGTACAAAATATACGATTTCCAATTCAATGATATTATATTATTTAGTAATCATCTAAACTATATTTATTATCCATTAATAAAGAATGCAGGTATTTTAAAAGTATGGGAGGAACGTTCGACATTTTGCAAAGAAATACAATCCACTTCAGATAAATATGACGTTTGGGCTCTTCTTACAAAGCCTGTTTCTATAGAATCATTTTCTAAAATTGTTAATAAACCTCTTGACTATGATAAACAATTGTTAGAAAATCAAAATAAATTAGAATCCGCTATTGGAAGACGTAACATAGCTATTGCTGAAAGAGATAGATTGAAAGCCGAACCAGAATGCGGAGAAGAATTTGTTCGGTAATTTCAATAATTATGCTTTTAATCAATAAATTTTACAACATAATTTATAACATTAATCATAAAAGACAAAATTAGAAGTTTATTTTAACGTACTAAACTTTTCTTTTACAGTATAAAGAATGCTTTATGTTACTCTTTAGAAAAGATTGAAGAACTAAAAAAAGAGATTTAATTTTTTAAACTTTTTAGCAATTGAACTACTTGTTTATTACATTTTACTTATTATACATTTTATTAAATAAACGAAGCGTAACAATCAAAATATCAACAGCTGTAGGAACGTCAAAGTCACATTTATTCATCAAAATGTTGAAAAGCTAAGTACCTGGAAATATAACATAAAATTGTTGTTGTTATTGTGTAAAAAATACAAAAATGAATCGAAGCATTTCCCTCATAAGGTATAAGATATATTAAAGTTTATATTAAAGATAGATAGAATAATAAAATGTCTGTAAAAATCGCCTCAGTGATCTTTTCCTAAAATTATTTTCCTATTCAATGTGATTATCATTATTCCTTATACGCTTTACAGTTTGATGCAGTTTCACCAATTCGTTATCGTTTGTCTTTGTATGAGCTCATAAACTGTTTCCAGAACAATCTTTGTTGCTTATATAAACAAATTTAAGGTTATGATTGGGAACATTAAAGTTGTTTTATTAATATGACTGTTTACAAGGGTAACTTACTGGAAAGTTACCATTGTATCAGACTTATGAAATTATGTTTTCTTGGTAGAATAAAAACACCACATAAAATTTTCAGAAATACTATCAGAGACAAGAACCTTCACAGACTGTACTGTACACAAGTAAAAGAGAATGACCCAGTAAAATTTTCAACAAGTGAAGCTGCAAGACGAAAATTACCATCAGTATTTAGAAACAAAATGGCAGAATCAATGCCATGGTATCAACCATACAGTGTAGTGGGCAGTGTTGCTATATTCTTGATTTACTTCTGCATTCTACGAGAAGAGAGTGATGTGGATCTTGAATTTAACAAAACACTATATGATAGAATAAAAGGAATGGAAAAACAACAATTGTTGCAATCTTACAGGTTCAATAAAGAACAAGGATTAAGTGTTGCTGATATAGAGAAACGATTGCAAGAAATAGAATTACAAGAGGCAAATGTTGCTGAATAAGTTAAGAATAATGGTATTTTTGTTTTAAGTAGTTTGTTGATAATAAATTATTTTAACCATCTTTATTTTGATTTCTTATGATCTATAACTTTTTTCCTACATGAAACAAAAATAAATAAATTAAATCAGCTTCACGCTGTATCTATATATTGCACACAGCAGGGTAGGCAGAGGGAACCAATTGTTAAGACACCATTCCCCACTTTCTGTTGAATTCTGGAGGCCTTGCGTGTTGAGTCACAGTGCTGCGCTTAACCTTGACACCAGAGCGAAGAAATGTAAATATAAATTTAAGTAAATATTTCATCTCCTCGAGTGGGGATCGAGCCCACAACCAGTTGGTTTTAAAGTCACAACTCGTATCGCTGCACCATGACTGGCCTCAATCCTACATGAAATACAATGTGTATTTCAATAAGTATAAAGGCAATAAATAGATTGTCTTTAATGGATCCTACAAATAGGAACATGAAGACGAGACATGGACACAGATAGCTCTGTTCAACTCATTTATGATTATCAGATGATGCTTTAAGTATCTCTAAAGGATAAAATTTTAAATTAAGAATAATGCAACAGAGTACCAAAGTTGTTGATATAGCTCAAAGAATTAACATGCCTAAATGATACAGGGCTGATTGCATTAGTCACACTATAAATATTTGAGGGGAGATTGGGGACACTCTCCAATTAAAAGTGCCAACATAGGCAGTGGCTAGCAATATTTGGCAACAAAAGTTGAAGATTGAGGTCACTGCCAAGCCCTTAGAGAGGCCCAGCAACAGGTAAAAACATGCTGAGCAAAAGTAGATCTGGAGTAGAAATATATTTTAAGAATAAAAAAAATATGATTATGATAATGTAACTTCCCACCAGAGAACTGAATAAATAATGAAGCTTGAATTCACTTAAAATTATTATTATATATTATATGTCCTAGTAAATTAGTATAAAATGTTTTTCCAATAACATTCACTAACTATTCATAAATTAAATTATTAGTAACTACAAATGACTAATAACATAGAAAAACAAGCATACCATGGGTAATGACTCATTTTTTAAACAATCTTCATATTGTTGCACAATAGCAACTAAAACAATTAATAAATAATTTAGAATTTAATGACTCAATTAATGAATTAGTCATTAAAAATTCTTAATATTAAATAAAAATAAAAGGGGGTATTCTAATCTTTTAAGGGTAATAAGGTCACATTTATCAATAACAAAACAAGTTAAAATTGAAAGTATGTTCTTAATTAATTATATAATCTTGTTATATTGTTTGTTTTATTGAAATTCATATAACATCACATTCTATTACTTCCTATGATCAATATTGTTTTGTTTCATTCCAAAAAAAATTTCAAATCAGTCAAATGTTAAATTATGGTTAAATTTATTATGTATATAGAAGAATCATTATCAAATGAATAAAATTTATAATAAGGATATGGAACTAAAGGGCAGAAGAGGAAAATAAAAATCAATTTTCCTATTATATATGTCACAACTATAAAACTAATAGTTATTCCAGAATATTCTTCCCTTTTCAGTACTATTAAGACTGAATATGTGTAAAATATATTTTTTAAAGACTAGTCTTAGTTCAGTGAAAAAAGAAACAAAAGTTTATTCTAATTATATTTATTAACACCAAAACTTGTCATTACACATACCAATAGTGCATCAAATTACAGGCTTATGTGGTTACAATATTGCCTATAGTACTACCTAGATATACCACAAGTCACTAAGATATAGACACTACGCTGTTTGTACAAGACGCTGGCCAAGAGTGTATCTCTGCAAGACGTGGCAGTGCTCCATGTACACACAACATACTAACTTATGTTATAAGAAATTTATAAAAAAAATCAGTACTGCTGCCTCCTTACATTAAATGATTTTTAATGTTATTACTATAAATTAAATGTGGGACAACATAAAAAAATTTCATAGAATTAATGTCTATTTGAATTATGAATAATTTAAAATTAAGTATATTAAAGCTAATTTAAGCGCGTTCTCCTCGAATCCGTCTGGCCAACTGGATGTCTTTAGGCATGATGGTTACACGCTTAGCGTGGATGGCGCACAAGTTTGTGTCTTCAAACAGACCTACCAAGTAAGCCTCACTTGCTTCCTGTAATCGCAAAAAAGGTTTGAAATAACAATTGGACAACTAGTTATTTATAAAACAAGAATAAGCAGACATTCGTACCTGCAGAGCGCCGATGGCGGCAGACTGGAAACGAAGATCAGTTTTGAAATCTTGGGCGATTTCTCTCACGAGACGCTGGAAGGGCAGCTTACGGATCAACAACTCAGTAGATTTCTGATAACGACGAATTTCTCGGAGCGCCACGGTACCAGGGCGATAACGATGGGGCTTCTTTACACCTCCCGTGCTAGGGGCCGATTTACGAGCTGCCTTTGTTGCCAATTGTTTACGAGGAGCTTTACCTCCAGTAGATTTACGGGCAGTCTGCTTGGTACGCGCCATTTTCTTAAGTTATTGCTGAAATTTATAAAAAATACAGATTTCACCCAACACAATAAACAACTGATGTTGCAATAGCGTTCACTTAATAATATTATCGTTAAAGTTAAGGAATCCGGTGTTTTTTAATGAAAATTATTATTTAGAACACCTACCTGGATCAATTTAACACACAAAACACAACTTTTATCGAAAATTAACGCAGTTATAGTAATTCTAACAGAGAACTAACAACAACGATCATATGCTCAAAGATAAGTCAAGATGGCGCCGAGAGAATGGCGGGTGAATACTGACGCCTTGATCTGGCCACCGGATTGGATAACCTCGTTTACGTATGGAGCAACTCATTGGTAGAAAAGTCGGCCACGCTATTGGCTGCTTTATTTCGTCATTATATTAAATGTCTGTCGTCATTGGCTAATAATACGAACTCAGTGTTGCACTAGTATCAATTATCAATTTTAGAAAAAGACAAATACAAAATATTATTTTTAACATTTTATAAAGTGTTATTCTACACTTAAAAAAAATACTTAAATATAATATAATACGAAAAGAAAAATATTTATTTAGAAAACGTATAAAAAATTGAACGTAGTGGGACTCGAACCCG
>DVQK01000357.1:0-11944 GCA_018231685.1 Heliconius clysonymus
ATTTAGGCTTCTGCGGACCACTGGTGGTCCGCGGACCACTGGTTGGGAACCACTGTTTTAGAGTATATCAGTACAGTAGTTTTAGACTAATGTAGGTATTTTAAAAAGTAAATTGAAAATAAACTATAACTTGATCTATTAATATTCACCTTGAAAGGTATCCTAGAAATTTTTCTTGTAGCCTTGCGCGGGGACCGCAGTAGCTTTTGTGATTTTGCTGATACTGGTGATAAGCTGTACGGCGACGGATCTATATTTTCCTGTAACAAGAAAAACATATTTTTTTAATATTTTTTTTTCACACATTTAGAACAGTCTTCTTTTTTAACTTCACTCTGTATCCCACATAAAAATACTCCCTCCGAATCTAGTAATAAGACTCTTCACACTAAATATTCCTCACTTTATGCCTAATTTTCGAGAGAATACGTTTTGACCAGTAGAACTCAACGCCGCGGTAGATTCGCAGATTTAACTTGACCAAATCGTTATTCAAGCATTAGATCCACGAATGTACGAATTATCACAATTCGAGTTTTTTCACATAATAGGTGCCCATACGTTTAAAAGGATAAGACCATATATAAAAATAATACTTAATAGCCTCTAGAATTCGTGACTGTAAACATATGTATATGAATCCAAATACACATTTTACATCCCATCAACTTGGTATCATATCCATAAAATGCACCAAAAACCAAAAAAACAAGTAAATTTTATGGAAAAAAAAACATCAACTAATAAACATGACAAAATAAACACCTAATTCAATATTTCAAAGTCGAATAATGAAAATATCGAATCTTTTATTGTTTTAGGGTTGGCTTTTATTACGACACTAGGTTTTTCAACTTGAATTTGGGTGATAAATAACAACATTTCTAATATAATAAGTATTAAATATTCATCCATAAATATAGCCAATTATATCTGCAACAATGCAATAATCGTAATAAAATCGATTATTTCTAAAATATTCGATACAAATATTAAATTACATTAAAAAGACGAAAGAAGAATATTAACAAGTATTTTATTACTATACCTATACTAAAATATATTAGTCGTGCAGGTATAGTCGAGACGAAACTGCATATAGCTCTTAGAGACATGTTGTTTGTTATTCAATCAACATTCGACAACTTGAGAGCTAATAAAATAAATGGACAAGGAAATAAATTAAATTTAATCGAAATCCTTTAACTACTTAACAGATCTCTCAAGCAGTATTTCGTGCAAAAAAAATAATAAAAATAAAGTTTATTACTATATACGCGGGGAAAAAATCGAGATGGTCGAAAGTTCGACAGTTCTCATTATGGCCGGTAGAAAAACTAATCAAGATACGATGACCAGAATAATAGAGTTTAGATTTCTGTCTAAATTGAGTTGGCAGCTACTAGCAAACAATAGTATATTGGTCAAGTCGACGGATCGTGAAGGCGAGTCATGGCGCAAGGGAACAAGCTTGCTACTAAACTGGACAGGTTGTGGGTTCGAATCCCACTCGAAGAAATGAAATATTTTATATTTAAGCGCGACATTGATTTCCGCCGCTCAACACGCAATGCCTCCAGAATTCGGAGGTAAATGAGAAACAGAACTGTTGTGTCCTAGCACTACGTTTCCAGGTTCCCTCTGCCTACCGAGCAACGTGCGGGATAAAGCGTGAAACTAAAAAAAAAAAAAAGAATCATTGGATTGGTCCTCACAAAAAAAAATAAGGAACATCTACGAGAGGCGTTAGAACCGGTGTTAAAATAACAAATGGTGATGCACTCATTAGACTGGCGGTAATAAAAAAGACAAATGCTCAAGTTGCGAAATAGAAAACACTGACGGGGCAAAAACCACTGACAAATTGAATCAACTAATTTCAACGCTGCGGTAGTGGTAAACGAATGGTGGTACTTATAAAAAAAACACATAACAACAGTAGAGACTTCATTAGAGCAACGAAATTTTTAACTTAAGTGTTGCCATTAGAGGCGTAGAACGGTGAGGTAAGTGATGGTACATTAAATAATATGATGTGTGTATAAGGTAACACTAATGGGCCGTCCGTCCGTCTCCACTGACACAACCTTGCTACTGTTAATGCGACGGTTGTGGGTTCGATGTCCACTAGGGGGGATGAAATATTTAATATTTTCATTTACTCGCTTCTGACACTACTAGCCAACGCGCGCGGTTTGAGTTCTGTTACTAAAAACGCAAGGAAGTTCGCAGATAAGTAATGGGAACAGAGTATCTTAATTCTAGGTTCCGAGGACTCCTCGCGAAAAAACACTATAAGGTACCTACCACTAATCTCAAAATTAAGTTCATTAATTATAAATTTGCATCAGGTCATGGCATTGGTTCTATTCTTAACAGGTAATTAAATATTGTGTACCACAAAAATATACAATCTATATTAAAAAAAAAACCGTAAAAAAAATCCGAATCAACATAACCAACTATCATTATTATTTAAATATTCAAAAATACTTAAAACTTTATTATATGAAAATATTTTTTTAAGTTGAAATTTTGTTGATTAAAATTAATTAACAAAATTTCTTAAAAACAATAGTAGAATTGGCTAGTGACCTCCTGAAGCGTAACGAGAGTCCTTGGAAGGTTCGCCTACCCGTAGCCTTTTGTACAACATACTACAAGGTAAAAAAACACTGAAAAAAAAACCAAACGTAACAAAATCAACTCCGCACATTTGATAGCGTCTCGATTTGTCAGCGATTTTTTTACTTGCAGGTTTCAATTTATCATTTTAACTATCATACATTTTCTATTTTAAGGCCGTTGTCGCCACAACGGGGCACGCGACGGATGTGGGTTCGATTCCCCCACACGGGAGAATTAATGATTATTTATGAATATTTTCATTTCTTCGCTCTGGTGCCAAGGCAAAAGCGCGTCGTCGAGTTCCACCATTCAACACGCAATACCTCGAAAATTCGGCGTAAAGTGGAAACCGGAGTGTCTTATCACTAGGTTCCCTCTGCCTACCCTGTTACATGCGGGATACAGAATGAAGCTGAAAACGAAAAACACACTCTTGTAGTATAGCGTGCAAACTGCTTCTCTTATCAACAATATTTATTGTGAGTGCTCTTAACTTTGTTTTTGTATAATTTTCTTATGTTTCGCTTGTAGTGGGTGTTACAGGTTATGCATATAACTTAAGCTTGTTTTCATTCATCGCTGCATTCTCCTAAGATTAAAAAATCTTAGTCCAAAGATTATACCAAAAACCACCTACATTATCAAATTCTATACAACAAAAGTCGAAATTATTATTCTCTTAAAACATCCCACGTTGAGTCCCACGAAATTTGCGATGCTTTATGAACCATCTAGATTGTTGAGAAGGCACAATAAACCTGGGTTCACGGCCGTGATTATTGCCGTCAGTTTACGCGAGTTGTGCAGTTTTTGCAGTTAGTTAGTTACACGGAATTTTATTACATCTTTTAGTGCTATATCTGACATTAAAAATGTGATGTTATGGTATGTAATATTTTAACATTTATCTTGTCTAATAAAGGCTATACAGTACCTCTTTATTATATTATTATTTGTAAAGTAGACACTTTGTTATGATGTAACCATATCCTTATTTATATGGAAAATCAATATAGACTCATACAGCAGGGTAGGCGGAAGGAACTTAATGTTGAGTGGCGGAACCCAACGCCGCACTTCGCTTCACGACACCAGAGCAAAGAAATGAAAATACTAAATATTCCATTTCCTCGAATGGAAACCGTTACACCATAAGCCGTTACACCATCCCAAATATCAAAAAAAAAATCTAAACTAGACTTTTTTTTTTGGGGATTAGGTTCATAGTTAATGAATGAACCACTAACGGTACAACTGAAATAAGATGGAAAGTGCATTCTGTTTCTGCATGATGATTAACTCACAACCGCCACTTAAGGATATATTGACTTAGTAACCGCCCCGCCCCCGAGTGGCCGTCGACACCGTGGCCTTGGTATTGATGAAAACAAATGCATAATATTGTATTACGTAAGCCGAAAATTGCCTGCAGCATATTGCAACTGGTTTTAAAAATTGGCGCGTAAGTTAGTTGGTTGAGGCCAGTCGTGGCGCAGGAGTACAGAACGGAACCATGAACGTGACAGGTTGTCGTGTCTATTCTCACTCGAAGAAATATTCAAATTTTCATTTCGTCACTCTGGTGTCGAAGCAAAGCACGGTGTTGATAACCGCCAGAACTCTGTGGAACGTGGGGAACGGAGTGTCTTAACACTAGGTTCCCTCTGCATGAAAACAGCCAGTTGAGATCCGAGAAGATAACAAATTTAGAGATGCGATTTCTCATAATAATGTTTCAAGTTACGTAGCGTATTATAAAAAAAAATAGTCTGCAGCTCAACCGATGATATCTTACGAGACACGTGAAATTCAACTTCTGTAATTGGGCACGCAGATTTGTTGATACAAAATCCTTTGATATATTAGAATATTAAGCGTAACGCGAGGAACAGTCGACATAAGCATTAAAATATCATTTATTTAATATATTAAAGTACGACCGCACTAAGCCGGATTATAAATATAAAGGCTGACTACGGCAAAAGTTTGAGAACACCAACAATTTTATATACTAATGCTATTTTGATTGGACAAATTAGTTTTTCAAGCAACAAAAAAACATCATCATCAAAACGCTCAAAGCATATCAATAATATAATAATTCGAAATCACGTCATACAGCAATAAAAATAAATGTGCAATTTTGCTAACACCTACATAGTTTTAGAATAAAAAGACGACGAATCAAAATGGATGGTTGTAATGTTTAACTTAATACTGATATATTAATAAACAATTTATATAAAGAAGCCAAGGTGACGCAGGGGCGCAAGCGAGTGACTGTAACGGGGGGATGAATTAACTTATTAATATTTTCGTTTCTTCGCACCAAGGCAAAGGCGCGGCGTTAAGTTCCGCCGCACAACACGAAATTGAAAGGAGTATCTTAACACAAGGTTCCCTCAGCCTACCCTGCTATATGCGGGATACAGCGTGAAGCTGGATGAAATTAAAATATACATACAAAACTCAGAATGGCGTGACGGCGTCAACACAGTCCAAGCTCATTTGTGGGCAATGAATAGATAGAAGCAATTGACTACTTCCTCTATGCACAATTGCTTTATTCAACAAAAATAGACAAAAACGGACGCACAATAGATCACAAAATTATATTATTGTGTTCAATACGCGGCGATCTATCACAAACTGTATAAACCCTAGTCCAGACTCCAGAGACGATCGTTATATTTATAAAATACCACTGCTGCCTCTCACATCCTGATTTAATTCCAATCAAAAAACAGGGTTCTAATAATACAATTTCAATAAATCATAATATCATTTTATATTAATTCAATCAATGTATATAAATGTACGTCGTAAACATTTTATTGCACTTTATGTGTTGAAGCATTCATTAACGCTATGTTAATTTAAATAAAATATGAGGTACGGCGGAATAGAAAAAAAACGGTATTTTATAAAACGGCATCAAAACTAGACGACTGGATGTGATATGGGAATTGTGCATGCAATACATTACTCACACCTACACGTATCAGCTTTCATAGTTTATGTCAACTATAAATTGAATATTCGAATAAAAAAGACCAAATCAGAGTAAAAAAATGTAACATAATTCAAGTCTCGAACGACTCTCCGAAGATAGCAATAAGTGACAGCTTGAAAATTAAACTTGACAACGCCGCGGAAACTGCAAGGCACGAATTAAATGAATTAAGAAATACAAAATGTAATGTACGTATTACGCTAATGATACGACAGTATCTCGAGAAAAAAAAAAGAAAAAAGAAAAATTTTGAATATAACGCAAACCACAATGATGTAAGATGAATGAGCAATCAGAATACAAGTTTATTAACCTCAGACAGCAGACGCATAAAAAGCTAGAAATCCACCATGTAGTGACTAGATCTTAGATAACGAATTGATTGGTACTATAAATGAATGGCAGATTTTAGGACCTGCACGTATCCGTAAACAGGTCACGTTAGATGCGCAACAATAAAACAAAAATAAACTACAGTAGCCGTACCACAGTCCCATTTCAGTGATCCGGTGTGGAGAGAATACAAATATTAAACACGGAACTTATTTAAATATATAAAATCATTATAGAAATATAAATATTTAACGAAATGAATCCCACATGTAGAAAAAAATTATGTTGTTTATATACTGTTCCGAGATACATGAAGAAAATAACGAATTATTTTTCCTTAAATAATTTACTATAATTAAGCTGCAAGATCATAACAGCCAGGTAAGAAAGAAAAGAAAATCAATATGAACGTAAAATCTCAACGTTTTTGTGGTTTCACTTAAAAGTCCGGCTAATTTAAAAATGGTGTCGCGAATTTTACTCTATATGCTGATTCAATTGACTTAAGGCTACAAACAAAGGAAACCCTATCGGGCCTCGATCGCAAAAGCCTCAACAAACAAGGAGTTGTTTATATAGTAGAAAAAAAATTAAGGCCGTGTAGATGCTTCTCGCGAAATTCCCTCGCGTACCGGTAGGTGTTGATTTAACAAACAAACCACTTAGAAAACACGGATGACCACTTCTGACCACTTAATAGGCTGACAACACGGCAGCTAACAACGTTTGAAAAATTGAAAAACTTAGATATTGCAGGGGAAGAAAAAAAACAGAAATGGCATCATCTCATACAAGCATCATCAATTCAAATTAATAAACAACAAAATACATTTAAAAACTATTATATTAAACTCGGCTATTATAAAGCCAAGCGCATCGCATGTGGGTGTCGGGGCAATATTCGGGCATTGTGATTGTGAATAAATTTTTCATTTCTTTTTTAAATGCTCGAATAACAATAGTGGCAAACGAACATCTAATATACGCCTAGGATATCGAAATCGTTTAGGTTCAGAATAGACATAATAATACCTAGCAATCTGCCAACCAAAAAAATCTATTGTCTTATTATTATCTTATCTAGTGGAGGACAGAGGGATCTTAACACTAGGTTCCCTCTGCCTACCCTGCTGTGTGATACAGCGTGATTAAATTTTTTGATTTGTCAAATTACGTATCCCTGCCGTGCGATGTCAGTCAACGACTTTGTTACATTAGGAAACCCCACCATACCATATATCAGATAACATATAGGACATATGCATGGTGATCTGTGTCTTGTAAATGTCAATCAACGGACTTTCGGTCATTGTTGTAAGCTAAAAAAAAAATTATATAGAGAGGCACTTACGTGTCAGTAAATGACATCAAACAATCAAGGCCACGAGTGTGCCTCGTACAAACACCGGTGGGCATTAGAAAAAAAAGTTTCGATATAATTAATATGAAATTGCGAGTGCGGCTGAGACGTATTGGAAATTAGAAGGACTTACACAATGAAGCCAAAGCATGACTGTGCTCTAATACTGGAACAATCTGAGACATGATCTAGATTATAAAAACACAACAGCAGCTTGCCTGTGTTCTCCAAAACAACTACAAAGAAATCGATTTGCAGTTAGATTAAAAAAAAAACAAAATAGAAGTTATTAAAAGCTACAATTCATCCCTCGACAATGACCGCGGGTCTAGATTTAGCCTTGCAAACAGTTCAGCGACTCATTCTTGCTTTGGAGGAATATAATAACTATTTGGTGAATAAACGGCGTTAAGTTCAGCCACTCAACGTGCAATGGTTCGAAAACTACCCTGCTATATGCGGAAAGGTAAGGTAGATTTCGAATGTAATAATACTAACTGAAGCTGATTTCTATTGTAATAATACCAACTGCGAAACATAAGATTTTATCTATGGTTACTTAGAAACGCTTAAACACACCTGTGCCTAAATGTAATTACAGTCTTTAAAGTTAGCCACTAATTGAAAATACATTACTTTTTGTATCTCAATTATTAATAGTAATGATTCATTCACGTGAGAAGTGCCAGTTAACTCTTGGATTTTAGCAAATCAATAAAAATCAGCATCAATTTCTCTACATACATTAAATTCTTTTACCCGAAGGATACGGAAAAAATCAATTAACCGTAGCGTGAAACGATCAAATTAAACTCTATCGGGTGATACACTATAGGCTGTTTTAATATGAATTATAAATTCAATTTGGCAACACCACTGCAAAAATTCATTTCACCATACAGATCGTGCGTTGAAAATTTTAATTCCGGGTACAACGGGCAAGAAAGAGTCAGCACTTACCTGTGGCTATAAAAAAAAAGAGTCAGCAGTGACTGTAACAAGAATAGACCAATGAACCCTAGGATCGCACGCATCATTGAAATGCGCAAGCGCAAAATTTGTAAATTGCAAAGCGTCTAGACTTTTATCCGTTCAAGGTCTTAAGGCAAAAAGCATTAGATAACCGCAACGCGACGATACGTCGCGCCTGCACAAGTGCCAAAACTGTGGAGTGATGCAAAATAATTGCAGACAGTTCAAGACAGGCGCAATCATGCAACATTTTTAATAATTAATATAATGCATTAATACTAAATTAATTCTTTCCAAGCTATTCAATACAATCCTGATATTTGTTTTGAACTTTACGCTATATCCCGCCTATAGCACGATAGCCAGAGGGAACCTAGTGTTAAGACACTCCGTTCTAAACTTTCCGACGGATAAGACATTGCGTGTTGAGTAACCAGAATATAATTTTGATTATAATCGAAGTGTGGTTGTAATAAGTAATAATGTATGACAAGATGTACAATGCTAAATGTTAAATTAGAGGTGCTTTAACCCGCCAACATGTCAGTTGAGCGAACATAAAAAATTGGCACGTGTTCTCTACATCATAGATTTTTTGTGTGTGCGCTACCCAAATTACGCTTTCGTATAAAAAAAATGTGATTATATAGTAGTAGTATTCGTAGAAATAATAAATAAATTAAGAAACATTATAATAAAAGTACGACCGACCAACCTGATGAATGTTGTAGTGGTACTAACCAAAAACAAGCACAGTAAGGTACCCCCCAACAATGTACGACGCGCCGAGCCAATAAAAAAATTGAAGAAAACAAAATTGTTATTCAAAGAAGGAAAACTAAATAAATTCAAACTGAGATATTTATAAATTGATGGATTGAGTGTATTGACAAACATTCTACGGTGGTCGAGGAATTATCATACATTCAAAGCACCGAACAGAATTTATATGGATACGTATTCAGAATTGAGTCACTGTCCGTCCGTACGTCCGTGCATTTAAAAAACTGCCGAAAATTTGTATTCTACAAGAATGCACATATAATCCAGTGGGTGGTGCCCATAGGACAGATCTAGAATGACATGAATAGTTTTAATCTTTTTTTTTGTTGACACATTGAAAGGAATACGTAATCAAAAATGTCATTGCGAAGTGTGCTCAGATTTTTTTATAAAAAAAAACCAAAAAAAAATTGTACTTGTAATGTTTATTGATGTAATGGGATGTATGGTTGAGGTACATGTGTCTTTCGCGATAGTTATGAATTCATATTTCACTCGGAGACTGTTTATAGATTTTTTTTAAAATCCTATCAGGCTAAATTCCGCAATTTTTTAACATTTTTAAAGTGTTATTTCACACTAAGGAAATGTATTCTCTCTTGTCAAACGATAATTCTAAGTAATTATCTTTGGGTAGCGGAAATTTGTAAAAATGTTCCTACAGAGATGCTAACACAATAAATAAGTTGTAACAAGCGTATAGTAATTTTGACGTAACTCGATGAGTATGTATGCCTTAGTTGGTCAGAGCGCTTGGACGGTTTTCAAAGAGGAGCGGATTCAAATCTCTTCCCATCTCAATTTTTATACGTTTTCTTAATAAGTATATTCCGCTACTTCAGCGGAAAGCGGGGAACGTCCTAAAACTAGATTCCATTCATGGCTTCCCTTCTATGTGCGGGATACAGCGTGAAGCTGTCAAAATAAGACCATACGTAGCGTTGTATAAAAAATGTAAGAACGAAGAAAAAAAGATTTAACTATAAAAGCCAAGTTAAAGAGCAAGAATTCACATAAACATGCGAGCTTAAATCATATTTAATTATATTTGTAATAATAACGCGAATTTAATCAAAAGAACAATTATAAAATTTAATTGAACGAGTTTCAATTAATGCAACCCGCTAATTAATAAACGTGATTTTTAATATTACTTCGACTAAAAAGTTCTGCGCATAGTATGAAATGTTAATTGCAGGAAAAAATGGCATTTTTTACTTAAATATCATACGTAATTTGGTGAAGAATTTACCGTTATAATTACAAATTCAGAAGCGGTCAAAGTCCACTATAATCTATTAATTTAAAATATTACTAAGTAACAAAATATTCAGCAGAAAGTGGAAAACGGAGTGTCTTAACACTAGGTTCTCCTGCCCGCTATATGCGGGATACAGCGTGAAGCTAAGAAAAAAATAAATTAAAAAGTCTTTATTATAAAAGTATGTATTTATAATGAAGATTTTAAAACTTTAGTTTTTACAACAGTGAACAAAAAAGACAAGGTGTCGAAAAACTTGGCCTCATATTATTTTACTAATGCATTTACAAATGAACATGTTCTAAAACCATTAGCCGACCTCTCACCTCAGTAACTAAGATACTAAGATACTTTTTAAGTAGTTTTTTTACAGCACGCCGTCGACAGGGGTTACGTGAGCAGTATTAACCACTTCGTGATTGGCAATCAACAGTCGAGTAACTACTAATATACATATTAATCAAATATTATTAAACAAATATACAATCTTTTTTTCTCCCGCACGTATAATCTTTTTTTCTCCCGCACGTATAAACGTAGGAGTATCTTACACAACATTCTCTCTGCCTAAGAGGATAGGCAGAGAGAATGTTGTGTAAGATACTCCGTTCCCCATTTTCAGCCGAATTTTGGAGGCATTACGTGATGAGTGGAGGAAGTTAAAACTAGAAATATTAAACATTAGCTTTCCTCGAGTGGAAATCGAACCCGCGATCTGTCGGGTTTACTTTGTGCTCCTGCGCCACGACTGATCTCGATCAACACAGAACTATCATAGACAATAAATATCTTTAAGTCCATGGCAACAACCTCTCAAGTATATAAATACAGGGAGAATATTTAAAGGTTTTTGCCCTTTTTCAAAGAATTTTCGAGAGACAAGTGGTCGAAATTAACAATCCACAAATACGTTCAGAATATTATGTAAAAATTTCTTAATGTGAAACGGTAAACAACAAAGTATGCATACATATTTTTTGAAGTCGGATAAAGGAATTTCCACGGCAGTCGTGACCGAGACACTTCGAGCTCGTGTCCGAGACATTTGCAACTGAATTGAAAAACAATACGACACAAACGACATGCAAATGTTAATATTCTAAACGTTTGACCGTAAAATTTTAATAATTTATTTTAGGTTCTTGTCACCGCGTGAGTGATGTCAGACGGACGGACAAATGACGGGACAAAAATTATGCGACGAAAAAAACAATGGTATTGTAAGGCTGAACCCAATGACCGGTGAAAAAAGATGCACAACTATATTGGAAGTAGTAGGTACATTAAAAAGAAAAGTGGCCGAACTTAATGAAGACAGAAAAGTTAACAGAGCGAAGAAATAAAAATAATTTAAAAAAATATAAAATTAAATTAAATCAGCTTCACGCTGTATCCCGCACACAGTAGGGTAGGCAGAGCAAACCTAGTGTTTGCATTCCCCATTCCACATTCCCCATTTTCCGCCGAATTCTGGAGGCATTGCGTAATGTACGTAAACTCAACGCCGCGCTTTGCGTCGACACCAGAGCAAAGCAATGTAAATATAAATGTAAATAAATATTTCACTTCCTCGAGTGGGGATCGAACCCACAAC
>DVQK01000358.1:0-11940 GCA_018231685.1 Heliconius clysonymus
GAATAGGTAAAAATCGAAGACGAACCAAAACACGTGCAAGCAAAGCAGCTGTCAAGAATTAACTGAACATTCAAAATGGCCGAACTTGTATGCATAAGTGAGACACATATGTACCAACATAACGTCACAAAAAAATCGAAATTCGAATATACCCGCGAAAATTCAAAATTCGCGATACTTTTTGAACACACCTCGTATACCTACTAAAAAGTATTGGTCAAAAAGATACATACATACTAAATCTACCACTATGGGTCATAGATCCATCAATCGAGTTAGACATCATATTTAGGCTTATCTATAAGCGATTTCATATTTCATCATAATTTTCAGATATGGATAAAGCTAAAGTATTAGAAATAATAGAACCTTCTTCTGATATTGATGGAAAATTACCAACTTCTAGTTTTGACATAAAGAAAATTCGGACGGATTCACTTGATGATGCTGATGATTTTCCAGAAAAAGAAGTAAGCATAAAAATAAATCATAATGGTTTATATTGACATATTATACGAATGGTAATTTTATTTATTTAAAATGTTCTAGCCTGAATTTGAAGATGATGGTAAATATACCGAAGTATCTGAATCATCATATATTACATCAGATTTCAAACATGATTTAACTCAAGATTTTGTATCAAGTTCGAGTGTACCTCGGGAGTCTGATGAAGATAAAGGAGAAAGATTTACTAAGAAAACTCATTTTGTAGACAGTATTTTACGTAACGATTTAGTATCAAAGTCAACAACTGAATCTTCAGTAACGACTGTAATATCAACGTTGACCAAATCGTCTGATGATGACCAAAAATCAGTTGTAGAAGATGGTACGTCAGCTGATTTATCTAGGATGAGTGGAGCTGACCTCGTGAAAGATTCATCTAAAACATCAGTTGATATTAAAGAAGAATTTAGGATGGATGATCAAACCGAAGAAAGAGGTACTCCTGATTTGTCGAAAAAATCACTTGACTTGACCAAAGATTATTCAAAATCTTCAATAGACAGTAAAGATACTTCCAGAGATTTTGCTACTAATGAATTATCAAAAGATTCAACAGTTGATTTAACAAAAGATTTTTCAAAAGCTTCAATAGACAGCGTTAAAGAAATTTCAAGATCGATTGATGAAAAAACATTTTCTGAAGAACATTCTTCATTTGATGTATCAAAAACATTAGCATCAGATGCATCAGATATACTAACAAGAAGTAAAGAATTTGCAGATGAGGAGCGTTCAACATCGAAGATCACTCATATTTCAACTAGCTCTTCACAAGAAACTTCAGTTATGACAGAAAGTAAATTACTAAGTGAACAAGATGAAAAATCTGTTGAAAAGATTAAGGTATCGGAAATGGACATTGTCGATATGAAAGGTCAGTTTCTCAAAGAAATTAAAGATAAAGGTGCAAGTTTAAAGGAAGAATTACATATAACAGAAAGGAAAAAAATCATATTCGAAGAGAAAAAACAAGAAGCAGAAGAAGCTGACGACGAGGCAGAAAAAAGTGAAAAGGAAGATGAAGTACCGGATATGAAAGAATTAAATAGAAGATGTTCAAATTTATTGGAAGACATTTCCTCTCAAGGTGCTCTGATTAGAATTGATTCTAGCCATGTAACACACGGTAATTTCAATATAAGATATACATTTTTTTTCTACTTATTTTGTTACATTCCGTTACATACGTATTTTAATTATTCACGTACTATGGAACGGAAAAGATTTAGAAACGTAAAAGACAGAACGTAGCGGTACTCAAATCTTAATAAGCAACCAAGCACTCTAGACGCAATAAATTGTAAATAAATTCTAAATTCTTATACGCTTATTACAACTTATTCTATGTAGTTGTTCAGTTTTTTAAGAAGCTAGATTCGAGCTATGTCCAATTTTTTACATTTCTAGACAATTTTATTAAAACGTTATTTTATTTTATCTAACATGTCTTACTTACACTATTATATTCTTTTAGATTTATCAGCAAAATTTTCGAAGACACCTCCTCCATCACCTGTTGATTTAATAAGTAAAGAAAAGGCAAAATCCGAAGATAGTGCCACTGAAAAGCAAACTGGACTACAACCAAAAGGTGTTTTATTACATATTTATTATGCTTGCTATTACTATCAGTAATAACATTTCTAATTTTTATAACTTTTCATTCATAGATAGAAATCTCAGATTATAAAGCACATTAATTTGTATTTTTTGTTGTAGTCACGCAACATAAGCACTATTGCACTGTTTAATTATACAACAAACAAAAAAAAATATTAGTGCCTCATTACAATAACCTTACATGTCAGCTTATAGTTTCTAATTCTTCGTACTATTTAGGTTCCGATTCATCTTTCCTCGATGCAAGTCGAGCATCTCCTAGAGCTTCATCGGCTGGCGATAGCATGTTGAGTGAAACTGAGGCACATCAAAGCGGTAAGACCTAAGGAGAATAAAATATAACTTAAAAAATTTTTCGAAATTTTAGTAAGTCGTTTCCGTCGTAAACAATAAAATGTATTTTATCATTTAACTTATATACATATTTACATATTTTGAAATATTTATTTTTTATGCTAGTATCGTTATTTTAAAGTAACAAATATAATAATTAAGTTTTTTCTTTGAGATTGGCTACATTTATTAATAAACGTATGTGTACTATAATATTAATGTTGCATTAGATAGTGGCAAAGTAGAGTCATGGCGAAACTTTACTCATTATTTTAGAAATAAAAGACCAATTTAAATTATTATTTTGCCACATTTTTATTAGAGTCAACTTTTGCATGATATTATTAATTTATTTGATCATCAATTTAATATCTAAATTTAATATCAATGCTACAGATTTGACATCATTACAATAAGCACCTAGTTAGAAAGGTAGCAAACAAAGCAGCACATCATAATTATAAATATAATAGGAATAAGATCATTTAAATAAGAGAGTTAAAATTAATTTGCAAAAGACACAAACATTATGCTAATATTTGTCGCACAGTAAAATTTACTTTCTTTCTTGCGGAGTCCTCACGTTGCTTAGGTAAGTGAACACAATTGGAGGGACCATTTTATTTATATTTCATTAATTGTCGCTTTTTAAACTAACAAATGAATTGGTTTATTTGTTATTGATCAGCAATCAATTTTTATTTTCACTTCATATTGATGTTCACATTTGAGTAATGTTTCGCTTTGATTCCAAAATTCTTCAAAGTTTATTTTATATCTTGCCATCACATATGCTTCCTCATTATTAATTTTATTAACTTGTCATTTTAAATATTATATAATATGATTAACTTATATCTTTTTAAAGATGCTTTAATTGTCTATATTATTCTACACCTTGTTACTAGTTTTAGCACTATTAATGTACATATATTTTATAAAAACATAGTTTATATAACAATACTATTAGGTTTATTATATGTATCTCCTTAATTATATTTATTTTTGTGTTGGTTTATAGTTTATAATTTTTTGACGTCACGCAAAACTATGTTTATCTTATTTATTATTCATCTTTACCATTATCTTTTCAGAATTACTATCAGAAGCATCTAAAGCTCTAAATGAAGCAGCTAGATCAAAGTCCCCTACAAAACATATTGCTGATAATGTATCATTTGTAAATGTGGATAAGCCCACAATCACTAGTGGTGCTATTGAATTAGTAGATCGAACAATTGAAAAGAGCATTGACGTTATTGATCAAATTAAAAAAGAAATGGGTGAAGATATGCAAAAATCTACATCAACTACATCAACAGATACATTTTTCTCACAGTCTAGAATAGAGACATCAACATCATCTTCTTCAATTCACAAAACTGTAGATGGTACACAAATGAAATTCCAAAATATAGACCCAGAGGCAGTCATGTCTGATATGATTGCTAAATTTGGTGCTGCAAGTGAATATAGTACAGTACTTTCTCATAAAGAGACAGAAACAAGAAAAATCTCAGGACAAGAATTTTTCTCTGAAACAAAACAAGTTTCCTCGTCAGATGACGATTCATTAATAATAAAAACTGAAACTAGTCATGAATTACGAGGACAAGAACATGAAGTTAAGGAAAAAATGACGGTTAAGAGAGAAGGTGATCAAACAGAAACATCTAAAAAAAAAGTGGAAAAAGCACATGAAGCTTCTGCTAAACGATCAGACGTAGAAACCAAAACAGTATTTAAGAGTACTGATGACACAGATATAGTAAAAGTGGAAAGAGAATTTTCTGAGCAAGGACTTTATACTGGAAGACAAACTAAATCAGAAGAAAAAATGACTGCTATAAAAGATGAAACAGTAAAGAAAAAACATGAAGTTAAAATATCAGAGCGAGATTTGTCTCATGAACAATGGGGTAAGGAATATTTTACAGAACCTGGAGAGTTAAAGAACATTAAAGAAGATGAAGATAACAAATCAAGGATAGCATTTGTGGATTCAAGCTTAAAGATAGTTGAAAAAGATGAAACTGTTTCAAGCATTGAAGTATCTGAGAAAGGTCAAATAGTAAGTTCGAAAGTAGAGCACTACAAAGAGGAATCTGTTATCGAAAGTAAAGAACATGATGATCTTAGTTCAGATGCTTCTCACGTGCCTAGTTTTAAAAGTGAAACTGCGGAGAGACAAGACTCCTCGGATGCTAGCCCAAAAAGTAAATCAAAATCTTTCAAAAAAGATGATGAAGTTTATGAAGTCGATTTTATAAAAGAAATAAAGATCTCAACTTCTCCTGTCAAAAGTACATTTAGTCGTACAGCTAGTCAAGACACGCATTCTGAATCAGAAATAGTGCCAGATTTACCTCATGACGATAGAATAAATGATACCCCAAAAAAAGACAAAAGCTGTACTAGATCTCCAGTTAAATTACCACTTCACCAGGCCGATGACTTAATTTTAGAAGTATCAGTTTTCAAAGAAGGCACTAGCGTGATTCAAGATTTAACACAAACTGCAGAATCAGAGCCGTCGCTTAAATCTACTACAGAAACTATGGATGAAACAATGGGATTCACGGCTAACCTTGAAGCTAAAACTTATGACTCCAGTTCAAAGCTCATTAAAATTGAAGATATATCACCAAGCACAGTAGAAATCTCTGACGACATTAGTACTACATCAAAGGACGTTATGATAAAATCTGGTGAAAGCCTTGATACTGAGAACATGATTAAGTCATTAGAATCTCACGAAGGTGAAGTTTTACAAAAGTCAATAGATTCAACCGTTAGTGCCGAAACATTACAAGCATCAGAATTTTCTACAGAAGCGGACTCAGCGTTTCTTACTGGGACAGATCACAGAAAAAGCGAAATGAAATTAGTAAAAGAAAAAAGCACAGAAGATATATGTAGTAGCGGTTACGATACAGATTTTTCCTCTGCCGAGTTTCATGGTATGAAACTTGAGACTGAAAGGGTGGCATTAGATTCATTAATATCTGCTCAGCCTCTTGCTGACTTATCAGTTTTAGAGAAAACTATAGATGAAGTTAAGCAGTCCTTAGAAGCAGCACAAGTTGAAATTATTAGTGAGAAAAGTGATGGCAGTATGAAATATAAACAGTCTCCATCAGAATTTCAATTTAAAATGTTAATAAGTCCAGATAGACCTGAAGTAATAAAAGAAGAACCTCACGTTAATGATGATCATAGTGATAAGATTACAATTCACGATAAAGATGATAAGGAAATGGATAGCAAATCAGATGAAATTTCTAAAAAAGTAAGTTCACATGATGAAATCACTTTTTCTGACGATGATAAAGAAACTATCCATCATAAAGAATCTAGTCCACCTTTAGAAGCAGACATATCTATAAGATCTGATAGTGGTCCTCATTCTATTTTAGAAACAGAGAGCGATATTACATTCGATGGGAAAGATTCTTCTAAAGGTAGCCCTGAAGTTAAACGTAGAGCACATAAGCATATAAAATCACAGTTAGGCGTCGTAGATAGAAGATCGGCATCAGATATTGAAGGCTGGTCTAGCTCTGGCGAAAGTCATTACCACAGTTTTGAACACTCGGAAAGTAGGCCGTTATCTTCAGATGTTGAAGTCATGATGACGGCTCAGAGTGGCACCGAATATGAAACAGCACTTACTAGTCATGATATTTCTTCTCAATCTTTAAGAACATCCAAAGATTACTACACTGCTGGAAGTTCTCTTGCATCAAGAGACAGCATGAAGAGCCTCGATTCAGACGGTTCTAGTCATGTAGCTAGTATAGATATATCAGATGCATCTGAAACTCTTGTACCTTCTGCTAATGAGTTAAAAGAGGAATTAATGGAAAGTAGCACTTATGTAGAACAATTTTTGCATGAACCTGAGAAGGAACATGCATTAAAGGGAAAAGAAATAAGTGACGAGGAAATTTCAGGTGAAGATGATGAATATAAAGTAGATAGTATAGAACCCGTTGGTAAAATGAAAAGATCTCATGAAATGCGATTTCAGCCTAAAGATATGATCCCTGAACATTTCCCAGTTGAGGGAGCGTCAGAGAGTATTGATGTTGATGATGACTCCTTAAAAGATAAAGAAGGATCAGACACAACAATATCAAGTCAATTTAAGACCGATGACATATTATCTTCTTCAATTTCAAAACTTGATATATCTTCATCTCAATCACAATTGGACTTAGACAAAGAGGAAATTCAAGAAACAGTTTCTAAAGTATCTACTCATAGCGATCACGCTGTACCATTTTCTGTAACGAAATTAAGTACGTCTCAAAGAGAATTTGTTGATATAGAAAGTGAAATTATTTTAGTAGGCTCAGCAGAGTATGCAGAAATAGAAAAATATGGTAGTGTAAGTACTACACAAACAAAATTACCGCATGATGATACTATTATAATCAAAGATACGGTGAAAAAAGAAGAAAACATGCCAACTTCTTATATTAGTAGAACACAACAAGAAGTTAAAGAAGAATGTGTACAGAAGATTATCAAGGACATAAGTGCTATTCCTTTCCCTGTTACTGAAAGGCCCCCTAGCCAAAGGGAATTTGTTGACATTGAAGATGATATTATTCCAATAGGAACAAAACAGTATGAAGAAATATTAAAATCAAAAAGTGATTCTTCTGTCCCTAAAACAAAAGCTGAAATATCTGGCTTGAAAACAACTGATGATCATTTTGAGAGTAAACAAAGTTCAACATCTAGTTTAAGAACTCATGAACATCTTTCAACTCCTCATACACCTCTTTCAGCGCCAAGTCAAAGTTCATTATCTACCGATAATGGACGAGAGTATGTTCTTGATGATATGTATGACATATCAGAAACCCCAGAATTGAAATCTGAATTAATGACAGAAACTAGTAAATCTGAACTTATTATTACGACAGATGAAAAAACTTTACATACCTATGAAAAAGAACAAGAATCGCCAACCAGTGACGAATTTGAAATGGTTGACAAGCCAAGTGAAATGGATGATTTTGTTGTCATTGAGGAAGTTGCAAAGGAAGCTCAAGAAACTGACCCAGAAGGCAAAAGTTTACAAATAAAGACACAGAAGTATGTAAGACGTCACGATACTGAAGTAGAAGAATACTTATCAAAGACATCTAGAAAACAAGAAAGTACAAGCAGCGCTTCTGGATCATCACTATCTGACGAAGAACAATTTGAATTAGACCAAAAGAGGCTCCAAGCTCAAGAATTAGCTGAAATCGAGGCTGGTAAACGTTGGATACAAATGCAATTCGAAGGAGATCCTCGATACGACTATGAAAGGATTCCTTTGGAGGATATCAAGGAAGAGGAAATGACTGATTTTGATGCTAGCCGTATTGGAAGTCTAAGTTCTCAGAAAGAGTCTATAGGTAGTTACGGTAGCTTTAGAAATTCATATGGAAGTATGTCGGAATCTGAAATGGCCTCTCGTATGAGATTCAGAATAAAAGGAGAGAATGATGATATTTCTATAAGCTCATTACAAGAATTTGAAAATCTTGAAAGGGCGTTAATGGAACAATATCAACAACATTCTTCTTCGTCTCAAGATTCTTTAAATGGATCTTTACCTCGTCGATATATTTTAAGTAAAAGTCAAGGTGACGATATATCAATATCAAGTTTAAAAGAATTTGAAGGACTTGAAACAGCTTGCCTAGAAGCTTTAAAGGCTGAATTACTAGCAAAACAAAAAGAAGCTTTATTGCTTGCTGATCCCAAAGTAGTCAGTGGAAGTTTTCTGGAACAGGAAAAACGTTCGTACGATAGTAGCAGTGATAGTAGTCCGCCATTTAAGAGTGGTAGTCCAGGACAGAAAGGTGGAAGTCCTTCTCAAAAAGGTGGAAGTCCATCTCAAAAAGTTGGAAGCTATGGTAGTCCATCACAAAAATTTTTATCTGATTCAGTAGCAATTAGAAAAATTATTGATCAACAATTAGCCTTAGAGCAAAAAATACAAGAATATCGACCGAAAATAATAACTGTCAAGAAATTTGACGAAAGAGGTGCCTTTTTTGTACCAGAACCTGAAGCAGGCACATCAGAACCTAAAACTTGTGAAGTTATAGAAGATTGTCAAAAGACTTCCTCTTTTGTTTGTGCTGCAGCTCCGAGTGATGGCTCTGCTGAATCCATACCGGGAGATTGTGAAGAAATGATGAAAATTTTAGATCAAGAAGAAAAGTGTAAAAAACTAGAAGAACAGAATGTACCAACTGAGAGTCAGAGTCACACTGCTGCAATAGTTCAAGCTACTACGTCTACTACTATTATAGAAGAAAAAATTGTAGATGGGAAAAAAGTATCGGAAACTATTTCATATACCGATTCTGAACAAGGTGTAGATATACCAATAAGATCTAATATTTATGATGAAAGCAGTATGTCAATGGGTTCTGAAATGTCTTCTTCTTTAGCATCCCAACCATCCGAAATGGATAGCTTAATGACAATTATAGAAAGATATCCATCCGATAGTGAAGTAGCGATGTTGTCTAAGCAAACAATAATAACATCTTCAGAACGTTACGAAGAGAAACCTGATGACTTAGAATTTTCACGTGAGGGAAGCGCGATCCGCGAACTATCGCCCTCCTCAGGGCGATCGGTGGCTCACAGTATTGTCTCCGGAAAACATTTCACAGATCCAGCCAGTGGTTCCTGGAGTGGTCAAGATGAGGAACTGAGTTCTTCGGGAAGTTTTAGCCGGTATGTTTTGAAAAATATTATCTTACTATTAATAGTGGCATTCTATACGCAAATATCAATCCTCGTACAACGATTCTGTTTTATTATAAGAGTAGTTCTATAATTATTTACAGTTCTACAATTCTATATTGAGATTTCAAAAGAATTATTTGTTAACTAAAAGATTTTTGTTAAGTCAGTTTAATTTGTGTATAGATAGACAAATAGTCAGTCCAAATTCATTTTTTAACATTTAAAGAGGCACAAACTGTGACTGTAAAACCGACTGGTTGTGGGTTCGATCTCCACTCGAGGAGATGAAATATTTATTTAAATTTATATTCTCTGGTATCGAGGCAAAGTGCGGCATTGAGTTCTGCCGCTCAACACGCAATGCCTCCAGAATTCGGCAGTGGGGAACGGAGTGTCACACTAACAGTAGGTTCTCCTGCTGTGTGCGGGATACAGCGTGAAGGTGTTTTTTTTTAAATATTCATAAATATTAAAAATATTAGTTATTTTCATCAGAAATAATAAATAGAACATTAAAATTCCACCAATAATAAATCTTTCTTTATCAAAGCTGCTTGTAAATAAAAATTAAAATTGTGAGTTGTGATAATTTTAGCATATTTTAGATAGTTTATACTAGTTAATATTCTACAGAGCACGAGCTGATATGATGCTGGGCAGCACTGACAGCTTAGAAGCCACAAGTTCCAATGCGACTCGAGCAACGTACAATTATGAAATCGACACGCCTATGACGGGTAGTTTGACTTCAGGAGGTAAGCCTCAATTTTTTCTTTAAAATATCTCTACTATATACATATATTATAGTGTACTGTATAAAATATATAATGATAAAGCTTGTTAGCTAGGCAGTATTTAATGAATTTACAGATTTTAAATTTTCTTCAAAAATCTGTAATTGTAATAGTAAATGATGACCTCAAATCTGGTAAAGATGTAAGCATTTCTAAATTATTGTAAGTACCTCCTAAATTGGCAATAGTATCACCGCATGGGTCACAAAATTATTTTCTAAATTCTTATTAATTGTATAAAGTGTAATTTAATTTGTAATGAAATGCTGGATGTAGTTTTTATTTTAATTTTTAATGTCTGTTACAAATATGACATGTTGGTAATCAAAGGTCAATAATAATGTAAGAAAATGTCTTGACTGCATATTATTATAAATTATTACAAAATCCTCACTAAACTGCTATTATATTAAAAAGTATTATTTATTTAGCATGCGATGTATATGTAATATATATTCATTAATGAACCCATTTAACGTTGCAGATGTATCCATCCCCGCTTCTAGTATAATACCATAATATATAACTAATAAATGGAATAATGTGTTAAGTTAAAGACTAAATAAATTAAAAAAACTGACGAAATTATTTATATTATTTGTTATTTTTTTTATTTTCTTTTACTTTTGTATTTTTTCTTAGAATTTTAGATATAACAGAACAATTAATACTTTATAATTTATGCTCATAACATCATGAAATATTGGATGACTTATGTAACTAAAATAAAGTAACGCATTACTCTCATTCCTTCCTTCCTTCCTATAAAAAATAACAGTATAAAATAAACGTATAACTAACATGTTATTCCATTAGCTTTAATGCTTTTTGCCGAGCTTGATACTAATCAGAAAGATAACATAGCGCGCCCTCCAGGGTCGAACACCATGGTATCCTCATTGGACACCTTAGACCCCGTGACGGCGGTACAAATGGAAAGTCTGGAACATCAGTCTACTAGCGAGCATTATTCCCAAGATTATGGTGTACAGGAACCTGATTCTGACCCTGAAAGATTGGTAAGTAAATTACTTATAGCTTTTACCACAACAAAATTGGCAGTAATGAGTAAGTCAATATGAAATGTTATTTATTTAAACTTGAAATATTATTTTTATTCAATTGGACTTTTTTAAGCACTTAGAAACGCTATTGAACATTTAAAACTAATACTGCGGAATACATTTCTGGTAATAAGAACCGCTAAAAAGTTAGTTTTATATATTTTCCAAAAAGTTATGATTTAAACAGTTTCTTTAAGCAATAATTTGATTTTTTCAAAATTTATCGAAATATTGTATTATATTTTTATTAATGTACTAAATCATTAGGAAATAATAACAAAAATTGGGTTTTCCACAAATTCTAGGAGCTAGACAGTCGCGTTCCACGAGCTAAGGAACGTACTATAATGTTTGATAGTACGGACACACTTAGCGCTGTCAGTGGAGACGGCTCCGTGAAAGAAGCGACTGTTGAAGTACCCGCGCCTACATTCTATATTGGAGATACACCTATTCTTAAAGGTAAGTTTTATATTTACACAGGTTTTTAATTGTCTAATTTAAAACAAAGTACCACTTCTCCAAAATGTTACTTCTATTTATATAACAATAAAATGATGATGATAGTGCTCATCACTTATTTATTTTTAATAAATTTTTTAACAAAAATACCGACTTCAAACAACGAGCTAAAAAGTTTTAAAAAAATTACGTTTTACTGTACTTTGATTTTGTTAAACTAAAATTATTAAAAAAGATTTTATAATTTTGAAGTCAGTGCCAAGTAAAACAAACAGGCTTAATAATTGGATATTGTAGTAAGGTTGTTGTAGCATTAGCTTGACACCGACTTAAAAATTATAAAATCTTTTTTTAATTATTATGTTTAACAAAATCAAAGTACAGTAAAACGT
>DVQK01000359.1:0-11920 GCA_018231685.1 Heliconius clysonymus
AATAAAATTCTAGTTAAAAATTATGATACACATACAATAATGATGGTGCAATTTTAATCAACATTTAAAAAAAAAAAGAAGCGCGTACTAATCGTTTTCGACTGCTCACGCGCGCTTTTTTATCTGTGGCAAAATTGAACAAAATCGACGCGAAAACAATTAGACGTGCGCCATTTTATTACATATTTATAATATATCATAATAGCTATGTTATGAAATGCATTTTACATAAGTGCAATTTTATATAAAAAAATATATTAACAAATGGTCCAAATGCTGAGTACTTCACAATGATGTTAATTTTAAAATAGTGATTCGAAGTTAATCGCGTGTCTAAATATTAAAAAAAAACAATAAGTGTTAAAATTTACAAAATAACAAAAAACACTACAAAAAACCGTAAGCGAACTAATCTAAGTATACACTTACAATAATATCAAGTAAAAGAATATTGATATCACTACCCAGCTCTCGAATTTCAACATCGAGACGCGGGAAAAAGAAAAATCCTAAAATTAACGGGGCCGAAAACATATATAATGGCCTGCGCCTCTAGAACTTTCCATAAAGCCAATAACAACCTTATGCCATCCTAACTAATAAATTCAATCTACCAATCTTATTTACAGCGTTAACGAAGTCGACTTACCGCATCGTTATGTAGGTCCAGTAAAAATCTGAATCGACGTCGAAACTTAAAATGTTTATATTAAGATCCACGTGTTATGTACTATGTCAACTATTTATTAATTTTAAGTGATAATTTAAAAAATATTTCAGAGGTAAAACCAGTCTACTAGTTCACGAAGCAGTCTGTAGCTATTTAAGAGGTTTACTGTGACCTGTGTAAATACAGTTTTATGGCTCACTTTGGCACTGCGAAACGTTTGAGCATACCAAACCAGCAGTTTCGCCGCACAATACGCACAACACCCGGAAGCAGAGTAAGCCGTAAAAGCTGATAATAGAAAACAATTTGACTCGATACGAAGACATCGGTACTACAAGTAGTAGTGTCACATCATAATATAACGTTACGACTTACAAAGTTAAAACAGTCCACTGTCAAGACGTGTTTCCGAACAAACGCTACCAAATATCCGCTTGCATAGTTCAGTAAGCGCGAGACCGTGCTAGCATTGTGCGGAGTTTTTTCAGCTTGGCTTGCAATTTGTTTTGCTGTTTCTTTAGATAGTCCCTCTCGAGCTCCTCTTCCCGTAGCTTGCGACAAAGGGCGGCCGCCTCTCGCAGAATGACCACTTTGGGCGCGCGCTCCTTATCTCTCGTCGCAGGGATTTGCTTTTTGAGTTCATCGAAGAGATTTTTCAAGCCGATACGTCTCAAACGCTCCATATCGTTGTGAATTGAACGGCGTTCGATTTCGGGGGATTCGGCTTCGGAGTCAGTGTCGGTGTTTGATCGTCCTCGCCTCCCAGGGCCTCTCCGCCGACGGGGCACTGAGACGGACGGCAGTGTGGCCGGTGGTATCAACCGCTTTCTAGCGGGAGGTCTCGTTATCACGTTCTCAACGGTACGCTGTATGTGATGCCGCTCCTGGATGGAAGGTGTTCGCGGCAGAGAGTCAACGCGCATTTGCGACGTTGATGCCAATGGTTGCTGGTTTGATCCGAGCGAAACCACATCGATTTCCTCCTCTGTAACAAACGAGAAGATGTTTAGAAAAGGTATTTTTTAAAAAATAATATAAAATATACTGTACGTAAAATTAAAAATCAAAGGTGATTATCATATTTGGAATATAAAACCCGCATAAACTGTTACATATTGAATGTTTTCATTCATAGCGTTCATTACGTTCATCACCATAAAAGGCGGGCGATTGTCATAGCGCCTATAGAGATAGATATAGCCGAGGATGCGATTGCAGTATTCAGGTGGTGGGTGGGGAGGTGGGGAGGGGGAGAGGGCGTCGACCCCGCCGTACTACCGCAGCGTCTGTCGACATCGATCCAGACGCCTGACGTCACGGCTATTCGCGCCAAAACTAGAGCGCATGCGCGGTTTTGCCGCAGCGTCCACTCTCAATGGACGTTCGGATATCAACCGGTGGGAACGTTTTCCGGCATCGCTTTAATTTAAGTGTATTGTGTTAGGTGTCAAACATTCATAGAAAATATATCCCAGCATTTCCCACGGAGTTACGACAATTACTGATGCGAATGTATTATATAAAAAGTATAATAGGCCAAATTTATAATTAGATTTTAATTTAATTCAAGTTCATGAATAATTTAATATATTTTAAAATGTGGAAGACGTACGGAGTTGTTGGCGTCAATAGTAACTGCCTCAACACGGGCGCCTCCCTATTATAATGTACCTGCCTTTTCTAGAGCAAAGACCATTGGGCCAGAACTCCCAAATGAGCAGGATATCCATATTATTGAATATAGATTAAATATAATAAGACTAAGGTAATTCTATGCCAACGGAAACGGCCTGAATTCCGCGCGGTTTTGCAATAATCGCATTGCAGTGAAAATACTGTCGAGGGCAGCATAAATGCGACATTGTATTTCTATGAATGAGTGAACCAAATAAGTACATATAATATGTGAAGAAAAATGTTATCGGACTATAGAAATAATGGAGTAGGCACATCACCAATATTTAGATAGCATTTTATTTTCCGCAGAAATCGTCACTAGCATTGCATTATCCGGTTAAACGTGAATAATTATGTCAGCGGTACATTGTAATTAAAGGCGCTCGACTCGGCCTCATTCTAACTAGGCATCATTAATTGCCGCCCGAGAATTTCTGATTACATCCTAACTACTGAAAATAGAAACATGTAACGTGGGCAGCTGTTCCATTACAAAATGGTACGAGATTCAGGGACGTCCATGTAATTTGCAACTACGCAGCACGAAAAAACGCATAATCCACCAAGTGACGATAAATTTACACACCAACGCAATCTTTTTATTCGATTTCCGCATAGTTACGCCGCCGCTTATCGCCGCGGCGTCGATCTAATTCCGTACGGCGTATCGGCGCCTGTCGTCAAACACGGCTCACGTGACGTCTAGATGTAGGCGGAGGATCCATTGTACGGGGGTCGATTTTCACTTGACGATTTTCTCTTTCTCTGGCGCCGACGCGATTAACGGACGCCGAGAGTATTTGTTTCAGGTCTGCGTGTAAGCGATACGCCCCGTATTGTGCCCGGCTCGGTCTAGTGCATATCTATTATATCGACATCACTCGAGACACGGCTCTATGATCTGCCTGCGCTCCAATTTTAAACCTTACCCAGACGCAATCCGCTTTTTATTGTGTGCCGACATCCGAACGCGGTAAAAAACTACAACTACCCTCAAGACGGGCGTCTTGTTACAATCTTTGTATAGATATAGCGCGGTCTACGCGGTAACGTCAAATTCTAAATTTAAGTTTACTGTTACGGTTCCGTTCATAAAATGTATCTTTTTCATGTGCAACGTTTCGGCTCGACATTGCGAGATAAAAGTCAAAATAAATGTGATATACAATCAGCTGGAATAGCTCATCTCGAACGAGCTCTCCCACTCGAGATGATTAGTCACAACTTCTAGGTACCGTCTGTCTTGCCGTGAGAAATACAATGAGTCATAGATTCGCAGCTAACCGCATACCGTATGCTACCAGACACCGTAGAGCGAACTGAATCAGTTGCAACAGTTCGGAACTTTGCCCCAGAACTTCGCACAAAAGATGCACCCGCGGTGACAACACAACTTCTTAATTATGCAACACTTAACGTAACCAAATGTTCGAAAACAACATTATTCCAATTATAGTCACAACGAACTTCGCTCAAGTTCGATTCAAGGATACTAACGAATGTATAGGGGTATAATATTCATTAACTAAAATATAATGTTGGGATGTTTTAGTAGACTGCTACCGAGTAGTCATTATATTTCGACAACAGAGGGGATTAAATTTGGTAGGTACTTCTAGGTTCCTAATTAAAATTTCAAGTGAACATTTGTTCAAAATTTCGAAATGTCTCCGAAACAATTTATGCTATAGCGTAAATTGTACTCGTGTAGGAAACGTCTGGAGGGAAAGTTCGTGATCTCTCCGAGATTGTTTAATTAAGCGAGCTAGGCGATTGGCGTTAACGTCCATTTCGCCAGCATTTAATGGGTAAAATCTCTTCTAACAATGTGAGAAATGCCATTATAAGTTCCAAATTGTCAAGTTCCGACAAAACGGTGACTTAGATTTGCACTTGCGGTATAATTTTCCAGTTCTATATCAGTTTAACTGTTCGTAACAGAGTCAAAGCTGCTTGTAAAAGTTGTAATGCGAGGGTTGTCTCGACGCCGTCATGCTACCCAGCATGGAACACAACACAATGATGTCGTCAGGTGTGACCTGTTAAGGCGGAGGCTACACGCTCCGCTGCTCACGATCCGAGGCCAAGTTCACTGGCATTTGAGAGCGATAATTAAAAATTATCGTGACGCGCTCGCAGCTCACGCCATCCTATACAGGCTGTTTGATAAAGCCGCTATGTTAAAAAAAATTCGAGAGCTGCATCGAGCCGACTTAATGGACTTGCGCTGCAGACTGTTACGAGGAAATGATAATGCATTTATAAAACGAGTTTAAAGCTAAAATATTTTTTGATAAGTGCTAAATGTATTGATTATCGACTCAAGAAAGAATGTATTTTGTAATTACTACGTGAGGAAGTCTTACGATTGATAAGGAGATTATGATAAAACTTAAGTATTTGTCCTTGAGTTTTTATTACAATGAAGTATGTCATACATACTCGTGTGTATATGCAAGTTATGTTTCTAGCATGATTCACGCAACAATTTTATAGTAGCAGCCTGTACATGAGTGTTGTAGGATATCCATGTAGCCGGTACTAATTAGAATAAGAGGTTGCGCCAGTTTCTAAATCGTTGTTTATAATTTTTATAGAAAACTACTCCAATTATCATTTTTTATGCTTCAAACGGAAACTTCTTTCTTGTATTAATTAAAAGATAAGTTAAATTATAGCTTCCTTGACGCCGATAAACCTAAACAGCTACTCATAAGGCAGTCGCCCGTCACTCAGAATGGTTAGCGAGCCCGCCCATATAAGTATGCGAGGGAACTTTTAAAACGGCCTACATGTAGCCGAATAGGTATTTCTGGCGCATTACGCAACCGAGAAAAGTCGGTCATCGCTGTTGTGGTACCCACTCGAGTTTGGGTGCCTGCTATAATAGGTGGTAGTAATTTATGGCGGATCGATTGGTTTAGTGCGACCTTGACGAGGTTTACGCGGAAGTTCATGGACGTGCGTGTGCGTGAAAAACTGACTGTTCCGATGGGCCAGTATAATGGGAATAATCAGTTTTGAGTAACTACTACGCATATATTAACGCAGTGTTGCCATGTAAATAGAATAAAAGAGGCGTTTCTTCGGCCGTTTCACGTTTGGTTCACTATTGTTTGAGGTTATGCAAATAAAGCGACCAAAAGCGATAATGACGAAATTTGCATGCATAATGAGTATCTAATCAGCTGTTACCAAGTTAAATTAATTTTAATGCGACTAGCATTGACCTATCTAAATGTCACGGCGCGTAGTGGTCGAGAAACCAGCTATCTCATCTAATAGCCTTATGTTTCCGGATTTTTGAAAACTGGTTGAGGCATGGCTGCCATTCTACTCTTCATTTGCGTTATATTTGTGAACACCACACCCATCACGTTGTGTCTCAATTTATAATATAAGATATTCGATTTCATTATATTTTGTTATTATCAAAAAAATATATAAGTAGCTAATCATAATATGTATATAGTAAAGCTATAGCGTACGTAGAAAACGTACGTCAGATTGATTTTTTTGCTTATAATTTATTCTAACAAGTATTATAGGTATAAGTATTACGTAGTAAGGAATATTTCACTGACGATTTGACTTATTGAAAACGAATTCGAGGAAAATTACTTGAAACATAAATAAAAGCAAGTTGTTCAAACACTCAAACAAGTAATACTATAGGTGTTAAAGGTTTTGTACCAGATCAATCGATGTTTCGCGAAGGACACGACTAATATATACGACGACAATGGAAAATTAACGAATATGTTATATGAATAAAATATGTAATTCTTTAAAAAAAAATCGGCGAGATCAAGGTGAATTCGAATATTATCTTGTTGCCGTGGTGGTTTATCAAAATTTACTATACTTAAGACATTTATTTTTCTTGATAAGACAATACAAATTTATGTTACTGTGACACGTTGTTATATTGTTATCGTCATTGATAGTTGATACACGAAGGCCACGCGGACTGGGCGGTAAAGCGATGTCTTCATTTAAATATAATACTTCAGTGGGTTTCCTACCTTAGCTTTGGATATAAAAAAAACTATTTTTGTAAGCACATGAATATCAACCATATACACATTTTACGATTTTAGAAATGTGAACAGTGATTATATTTGAAAGTATTTATATCAACAATCACACAGTGACCTAGTATTTCAAACATCTCAAATACGTATCTAGTTATCAAGACTGTTTCAAATATCTGAGTTGTACGATAAATACAAGGTCACTTCCACTACATTGCTTCGTATCTACATTTTTACATATAAATGTTATAACGGCCGAGGCGTGGTGAATAAACTTATCAGAGTAAACGACGATAGAGTAACAAATTAAAGTTTTTGTTCGCGTTGCAGCTGTAATTGAAAAAATTAAGAATATGTCACGACGCTTATATATTTTGAGTGCCTGTATATAACAGTAAGGTTATATTGCAATACGACGGACCAACACATATGGCGAGTGTACCTACGACATGTCGACTGGTAACAGAGTTGAGGCTAGGTTCGGCGCTAAGTAACACAATATTTAGGTCACAGCTTGAAATACCTAATGTAAGCGTTCAAATTGCTTTAACTACGCGCCCGAGGCCATTTATTACGGTTTGCTACTTGATAAAATATAAAATTCTTTAGAGACACGTTCAGTCCAACTTAGAAACCTATTTATTGTGTGTCTGATCCGAATTAGAGGAATATCTTTTATTGGAATTGGAGTAAAGAAAAAAAATATACCGATGAATTATTTCTATGAGCATATAAATTTTAACACGAGTAAAAAGTTATGTCACCGACATAAAACTTTTAAAAATGATCAGCTGTGAAATAGCGAATACAAAAAATACACGATTCGTTCAATATTGCAAGAGGAATGTATTTGGACTGTGATCGATACAGTTATGGACAAAACCGGATCTTTTGGTCCGAATAGCCTAAAAGGAACTCATAAGCTGCCCTACTTAAATCACCTACTTAGTAAACGAGAATTTAAATGTCATAAATCACGTTCGCGAACGTGCAATCTATCATGATAATATGCGGGTCAAAAGCACCTAGCTAGCTTATCAGTCCAGAGTTTATTAGGTTACCCGCGTCCGTAGCTACGCGTCGTTGTGAAACCTTAACAAAACTTTACGATTTTAAATAAAAACGACATAAAACATGTCAAAAGAATAGACCGATGCGTCGACGCTGGAACGTGGAACGCGTAAAGATGATTTATTATTCTACGCCCGGCGGTGCGCTATCGGTAAATAGAACATTGTAAAATCGGAATCATTACGCAAATCATTATCTTTATTTACATTAAAAAAAAAAGTAGAAATGAGATAACCGACTGTTTCACTGTACGCCGCGTTAAATCACACTGCGCATGTGCAAAACTTCCCGCGCTAGTCTGACGTTCCGGTTTTAATCGATATTCGTAAAGAATCGTAATTACCAAGTTTAATGGATGTTTCTGAGTTATGGACGTCTATCAAATTGTCATCTGGCCGGACTAGACACGGGAGTACCGTCTCAAACCGGTCCGACGAGCCGCGAGCTCCACTTCAATGAGATTCCATTTCATTCCATTGCATTCTTATACGAATAACGGACTCCAGTCGAGACGCGCCAGCGGACCACCATTTATTTATTCACACTTTGCAATTAGTTTGTAGTACAGGAATAATTAAAACACATTGTTTTAAATTTTATACTTCTCGATATAGTAGGTCAAAAAAATAATGCGCAAATTAAAAGGGTGCGTTGCGATAGTGTAGTGACTTTCAAATGTTATATTTAATTAATCTATTTTAGCAAACAGCAGGTGTTTATACGAAAGACCTGACGCACACGTGGCGCAATTAAATTTTGAGCTAAATTCGAAGACTAATTCTTTATTAATCAGTCATTCGATTTCTAATCCGCGTCTCAAATGAATTGAATCGATAGATATGAACTTTGAAGCGCGTTCATCATTTTTATTAGGCGTCCAGACTGCGAGGATGTTAACCTTAACCCCAGGATGATGCGTCAATGTCGGGACGTCCTGATCGTTCTACGACCTCGAGTCCCTGGGAAGGACGTAGTTAGGAACTTGGGAATTTGGTGAAAGCGACAATGCGGTATCAACATAAACCTAATCTTAATATAAAAAAATATCAATTTTAGCTAACCTTCGTCGTAATATATATTTTTTAGCTTCACGTTTTACCCCTAGTGTTGTAGCCAGAGAATATAAAGCATCAAACGGTACGGTAACCTAATCTTACTTATAAAAATAGTATATACAACGAGGCATGTCTCATAAAGTTCAGCAAAGCTGACCCACTCTCGGATGATATCCTGGATAGGTTTAACAGTAATTAGGTGTCATGTGGATGAGACATTAAGGTTGAGACGTTCAAGGTCGCGAAGGTTCCGGAAGCGGGTACGTCTAGACAGGGGAGGGTTGCGTCGGTCGATACGCAGTTTCCCGCGCTTGTCGCGACGCCTGCGTCCTGCGACCTACGACTCGCTTCCATCTTGTCGTGTTCTTCAACCCAATTACTCATTTACGACAACTTTTCAGTAAACTATGAACTGCTTTGTTTATGTATGTCGATATAAAAATGTTCACAATCAAACGAAATTCTAAAATTTAATCTAACACGCATTAAAAACGTTTGTTAATATAAATGTGACAGCGCGCATAAAAAGATGCCGTTACAAAAGCTTACATAATATTTATATTGAATAGTATAAATTAATTATCAATTAAGAAGCGGTAAAATGAAACAAAACACAAGATGACATAATATTAAATAGACTTTGGAACGAAGGTGTCAATAGAATGTGCGGATTTTCAATATACGCCCCTGAAATGTCCGCTACATTTAAATTTTAAATTTGACCGACATCGTTTAAGATATTTAAACGATCGATTTGAATTTTATAATATCAATTCGGTCATGATCGCATTTTAATGGTAGGGATTACATCAGCGTAAATTATAAGAATGTTGCATTTCGTCATTACTTAAGATTTTAAATTATTATAGTTATTACATTAGGGAGTTCAATAAAAGAAATATAATAAAGAATTTACTGACCTGATTCACACGAGTCAGAGGGTGTTTGTACGCCGAGGTAGTCGATGTGTTGACGGGCGAGGGTGTAGGAGTGGTCGGCCGCGACGGCCGCGGAGTCCCTCAGCAGGCGCAGCGCGGTGCCGGCCACGTCCACGGCGTGCCGGAACTGCGGGGGCTCGTCGCCGTCCAGCGAGGGCGGAGTCTCCGGCCTCGGGGGTGACGTGTCACGGCGCAGCAAGCTCTGCCCAGGAGTGGCTGTTATCAAGTCCGAAGGAACGAAAGTGTTGGCCGGGAGCTTCGAATCTATACAGGACCCGGCCCACATACAATCGTGATGCACGATGTTGTCTTTGTGCTGCTCCTCCGGTGTCTCCGGTATCCGCCAGTCTGCCTCATCCGGCTGCAAGGTGTTCAAGTTCCCTGGCGGTTCCATGTCCATTCTCTCAGTCTCATACTGCACTTGAGTCCAAAATTCTGAAGTTTGCGTCAACTCCATGGACTCCTCGTCAAGAGTCTCCCAAACGTCGAACTGTAGTATGTGAGCGTCGTCGAGCATTGTCGACATTTTGTATAACTAAAGCCTAACTAGTTTTAAAGCTAAGACGAACTCGTCGATATCACAGGGCCCTCTTATCACAAGGACGATGCGCGCAACGGGTTCCACGCACACCGTCTGCAACAAATAAAAAGTTATTTTAATAATTGCACTTCACTTTAAAAAAATAAACAATAATTGTTGAACATTAGTTAGTAGGTACCTAGTATAGTATAGCACTAAGTGTCCAAGCGAGGATCGATTTAAAAATATTTTGAAAAAAAAAACTAGAAAATTTAAAGCGCATATAAACACAAGGGGTGTTGACCCCTCGTATTTACAAACAAATCACGATTGTAAAGCAAGACAGTTAGCTATGAACTGGTCTGCATGAAGCCCGAATGTCGACTGAAGCCTGGATACGAGTAACAACTGTTTTAAAGGGTACACTGGCCTTGGGGCATATCCCAAATCAAACAATTAGCTATTGTCCCAACCACCCCCATTTTTTTAATTTCTACCTGAGGGCAACAAATTCCACAAATTTAGCGGTCCCAGGCTTCACAAAAATTTTGCTTTTGTTTACAGAGTATAATGGCGCGAAACCATTGTTTACTAATAATATGAACACAAATCGTCGTTTTCCCGCTATTTTGCATTTTCCTTAGCAAATGTATAATTATGTCCATTCTATTACGTATGTTACGTAGATAGTGTCTGTTGAATAACAAACTAATCTAGTCGAGTAGTTTGTACGCTATTTTATATTTTACTAATTAAAATACATTTTGTGGGAAAATATAATTGTGTCACAAATATATTTTTTATAAGTATAATTTATTTATTATTAATTTTAAGTAATAATTTATTTTTTTCTATTTACACGCGTAGAATTAATTACGCACAATTTTTTTTTCTATCTATATTTTTTTTCCCCATTAGTATTATTACTTCCGTAAAATATTGGTTGCATTATCTTATAATAACCTACGTATTAAATATAATACAATTATCTTTTTATAGACATTTCGAAATTCGGAAAAAATATTTTTTTCGTAATAATTAAAATATATAATTTAAGAACAATAGCAATATTTTTTTGAAGTTTGTTTTCGATAAAAAAAAACATTTATTTTTCGAATTTAAGACAATTTTAAACATTTATTAAAATTTTACATCAAACAAATAATCTTATTTTTTATAAGTTTTTAATAAAATTCTCATAAATTTCATAATATATTTTTTTATCACAGAATATATTTATACACTTAATTATTATGGGTTTACTGCAAAAAAATTTTTTCTATTAAACTTAAAATATTTTTAAATTATGAAATAGTTAAGTACCCACTAAAATGTCTGGATAAAAATGTGTAGCTAGTAACAAACAGTATTTAATTGTTATCGTGATAAAGGTATTTACTACATTGCTTCGGCAGTAATGTTAGGAATTTGGGTGCCGGCATTTCGCAGAATCGTCCACGGAGCGCGGTTCGCAACCGGCAACGCCCCGCCACTCCGCACAGCGAGCATCTATCCAAGTGTCTACCCGTATTATTAGAACGCCGGGGAAACATTCATAATTACCCTAAACAATTAAATGGCACTCATAAAACAAACTCAATATCACTCACCAGAAAGTTTGTGCAAATCGCGATCCGTACGCGGCCGGCGAATTACACAATTTTACACAAGATTCTTCAGAATCTTCGACAAAGTTTTTTCCGCACACACTGCGTGACACTCACTGAGAATATGCGGTTGGTTATACAGTGTAAATTAAATACGGTACTTCTTCCGAGACCTCCGATTGAGTTTGTCAAACACTGAAACATTATTCGGGTGCGGGCCGTATCTAAGGGGAGCCGCGCGTGCTTTTCGTGTGGCGCCGTGAACACGACTACTTGGCGTCGCGCGAGGTGCCGAGCGAGTAGCGGTCGCCGCTCGTCGCTGACGCGGCGTCCCCCCGCCGCGCCCCG
>DVQK01000360.1:0-11898 GCA_018231685.1 Heliconius clysonymus
GGTAGGCAGAGGGAACCTAGTGTTAAGACACTCCGTTACCCACTTTCTGCCGAATATTATTTGTTGAATTATTTTAATTTTACATAGTATAAATCACTTGCTATAAAACACAAAGCTTATCTTTATAAAATTTCATTGATGATGAAATAACTTTCGCCCGTAAATTTCAATATCTTTGTCGAATAAAAACAATGAAATATCTTGTAATTTTCAATTATTTTTCGTCACAAAATGCTTTATTGAGACTTATTTATAAAAAATAGATATATGTATGTATGTATGTCTTGGATTTTAATTTAGAACGAATAAAGTTAAATGTTTTTGTATTACCTTGTACTTGCATATATTTAACAACTTCTTTAGCGCACGCGGTTAAAGAAATACGATACGATTCCTTATTATTATTATTATTTCGTAATTAAAGGCTAATTAAGTATAAAACTTTAATATTATATGAAGGCTGTATAAAATACGATTCTTACTTATTTCTATTGGAAAACTGGGCAAGCAAGCTAGTAGTACTTGTATAAATCGGTAAACACAAAATTAATAAAATGTAAATAAAATTTTATTGGCATTAACTGGCCGACTGGCTTTTCTTAATTTTTTTTTTTTTGTATTTTATTGAGGCCAGTCGTGGCGCAGAGGCACAAAGTGTGTCTCTAAAATCGACCGGTTGTGGTGTCAAACATGCAATGGAACTTGACGTAAATTGGGGAACGGAGTGTCTTAACACTATATTCCTTCTGCCTACCCTGCTGTGTGCGAGATAGCGTGAAGTTGATTTATTTATTTTTTATTTTGTTTTTTATTGGACCATCAACACATATATTTGTAGTACAACAACAAATATATTGAGTGAAATGAAATGGCTATTTTTTATGATCTCTAAATTTATTTGCTCGTAAGTTAGTGCCAACTGCAGTTGATTGGCGTCAAGTTACTATCATTACTTCAAGCTGCATAAGTTAGCGGTTAACCGTCGCATCGTGCCTAAGACACATTCTTGTAAATCAAATACCTTCGGCTGATAAAATATATATACCTTCTTTTTATTTTATAAAATCTTAACTTTTTATTTTTAACTGGTGAAGGGATTGATTACTTGCAATTTATAAAATGTTTTTTTTATTTACTTTATTTTACTCAGTTTTTATAATTTATGTATCCTGTAAACCTTTCCTATAACATTATTTATTTTTCAGTTCTGTACTAATTCCTTGGTGGATATGGTTTCATATAACGATGTATTGCAGAGTAACCCACAAGGCGAGATGTTCGCGAGCATTTCAAGCTCTCTATTGGAAAAATTTCAGTTCGACAGTTCAATCAGTGCTGGCAGTAGTTTGCAGGTTCGCGCCGCTTTGCACTTGAATGTCTCATTTTTATCACTTTTACGCTTCATAAAAAAAAAAGCTATCATCGTCATATTCGCACTGAGCGTAATTATTCCATTGCTGTTAATTACAATAATTGTTCCTTTAAAACATTTCCGTACAGTAGTCACGCCATCTGTCGACAGCTTTCGTTAAATTTTATCTACACTTTATGTTTATACACGATAGGCGTCGCTACAACGCTAGAACACAGTGTTTTTGTGGGTTCAATTTAATTATATAATAATAGTTAACATTTTACATATATACTGTTATCAAATTAAATTAATAAAGCTATTAATTAAAGAAAAACTTTAAATATTTTATTACTTATTTATATATTCCTGTATTTATATATTTCATTATTTTAATAGCAAATAAAAATAAAAGAATATTTCGTATAAAGTTAGATACATTAAAAAGGTCTATGAAGTCATACAATATAATAAGATTAACTGAATTGAAGATATAACTGAAATTGTTATCTAATACCCCACGAGATGTAGTAATGTCGTTTCTATTCTAGAAACATATATAGAAAGCCCAGAGTACTTGTTGGCATTCACTAGACTTCCTATACAGTGCCCCATAGTACGTCGATCCCACGGGATGTACGAGTAGTAAAGACGAAATAAGACCATTCTTTCTGTGTGCGTGAATCGTTCACACCGAATTGCGTCAATCATTTTAACTACATACTTTATTCCCTAGCTCATACAGTCATCCTCTCCTTGTATATGTTTGAGTGTGTTATATTTATATCCCCTCTGTATATCGTTGAAGAGACTATAGACATACGGGGACCATGTGTGAGTTGCCAATGAAGTCAATCTGCTCCACATATTGTCAAAGTTACATTTACATAATACTTTTTTTTTTAAAATGATAACAAAAATAACGTAGCCTTGAACAAGTTAAAATTTGAGCGAGTTAATTACATTTTCATAAGCTAATTGCTATTACAATGCAAATTTTTGGTAACGTTCAGTAACCCGTATTATCTGTTTGATGTTCACGACTGCACATTAATAGTGTTAGTCTTTGTTTAAAGCTCGTGGGCGTTAGAAGCGTTGATTGCTTGAATAATTGTGACACATGTGTAGTTGCGATATAGTTTGAGAAGCGCATGCAGTGGCTAATATTAAAATTAATATCCCCGCTGCTCCAGTAGCGCCCTGTGCTTTCGGGAGTGCTGAGCTCTGACGTATTTGCAATGAAGTCTATCACATGTTATATTATTTATAAGGTCAATTCGAACATTTTACAAGACTTAATAAATGATTGTGTGTGTGTGAGATAGTGTTAAAGTGCAGTATTGACAATTTATGTATAGTGCGTAGAAAAAGTTAAAGTTTAAATATATCTTTAAATATATCGGACCCTCTTGGATGCGTATGATTTAGTGTTCCGTTAAGAGAATACGTTTATTAGTGACAATTACATTTGAAATTAAGAATGGGTGTAACCGAGTACGACTGGGATTCCCGAAATGGGTATTATTCAGTGAGTAAACTATCTGAACAATAAAATTACTTTGCGTTTTTTCATATTAGCCTACGCATATTTATATTTTTAACATCCACCTGTTTTGAACAACGCCGCCAATTCTACCTACCGCCTTGATCAAATATTAAAGGTTGAGAAGTACAAAAATAACTCTGCAATAACACTTCCCGTGTTTCAAGTATTCATGTATTTGGCGTCCCAAATGCACAAAGCTTTATTGTAAAATCATTGTCTATCACTTTAAATACTGATTCTTAATTAATTTGTTTATTTAAAATAAATATAAATACTTAATGTGTAGATATTTAATAGATGACGAAGCTTTCTCTAATTACCTTCATATAGTTTGTTTTTTGATAAGGGCTTGTTTTAAGAAAAACATTATTCATTTAATTGTTATGGATAGTTGTTTGAGTTATGACCTCATTTGTAGCAGGAAAAGGCATTAAATTGATAACGCCCCGCCGCAACGAGCGCTTGTTGATTTGTCAGCTCTGTTAACAGCGAATGATACTAACAAGTAGTTTAATTTCATATTTCTTTCAACATTACTAACAAAATGCTAAAGAAATTGGACAGGATGTTTTTTTTGTATTATAGATAAAAAGAAACTGGTTATTTAAAATTAAAGTGCATAATTACGTACTATCAGTAAATTTAAAGTTATTTTTCTTTCAATTCTATTGATAAAAACTACCATCGCCAAAAATACACTCGTATGTTTAATGTTTATGTTACAACGATCTCGTTTACATTTCGAAACCTTCCCGGAACTTTAGGCCCGCGCTTCACTCGTAAAATGTATTACAAAGTTATCGTGATACATCACTAGATATCAGAATATTGACGAAATGTTTTATGACTACTACTACTACTACTACAATAAATAATTTATGATTAAGAAAAATAGATAATTATGAATATTTTCGAAATACAGGGAGAAGAGTCCGTCGGTTCCATCAACACAATGTCGATATGCAAATCGGAGTTATTATTTTCTCCGGTAAAAGAAGGCGGTCATGGTGTACACTTCAGTGTGGACAGTCTCGACTGTGAACTACCAACAGAACAAGAGCTCATTCTAACGTGTCAAGCAAATAAAGACAATTACACCATCGCCTTTGAGGGGAGTCTCACCATTTACTCCGAGGATAGTGAGTGTGCTGAATCCGCCGTCAATCAAAAACATGGTAATATATATTTTTTTTCGGTACATAGAGTGACTTCGATGCAGTGACACAATGTTTGCGTAGCTGAAATTGGTGATTCATTTAGCCTAGGTAACTCACGATAAGCTCCTACTTCACTGTGTTAATCGTTTTTCAGACAAACAAGTTAGAGAAGACGTAAATTTAACATTAGATAGTGATGAACGAACGCGCAGGAATTTAGAATTATTAGAAAGATGTAAGAAATTAACAAATAAGTTAACAACGTCAATGGCTAGAAGCGATTTAGGATTAACTACGTGGAGTAAACTTAAGAAGCAAACCAGTCAATCACCTTTAAAGAGGTAATATAATTTATTTTATCTGTAAAATCTTTTTAACATAAACTAATTTTATCATTCTTTTGCATCTCAATATGTTATATATTATAGACATCCGTCTGGTAATAATAATGAAAATTCTGCTGAGCAAACCGATGCAACAACTGAAATGAGCAACTCAGTAATCAAAAGTCAAAGCCTGCCAAATTTATACAGGCGAAAATTGTTAAGCAGTTCCATTAACTCTGCAGCCTTAAGTAATTCAACTGTAAGTATGTTCAAACATGCTAATGAATATCTAATTACAGGAATCATACTGTTTACCTTATTTGTTTTCTTTCTTTTATAGGTCGATTCATTCTCAGCTAACCAAAGGTTAATTGGAACCTCTACTTGTATGAAGGTGTATGATGTTTCGCAAAATCGTTCTTCACATTCGGAACCAATGAGTACATCTTCAACAGATAATCAAACATCATCAGACAAAAGTCAAACTAAGCAACAATCCTTTAATTTAGTTAAATTGTTTATGAAACAAAAAAGTATTAGTAACGATGGTTTAGTAGGTATGGATCAGCTAGATAGATCAGAATGCTGGCCATCCAGCTCGGGCGGAGAAAGCGGTGAATCCATGGGAGAGAAGCTTGGAAACTCGAAAATTGCTGAAAGGCCACAAGTTGACTTACCTCTTGAAGCTTTTGAAGACACATCCTCCGTTGTTTACGAAGAAATTCGGTCATCCAACCCTTACAATAGAGTTTATGATGAAGTATTGATTGAAGAAGAAGAAGCAGAAGGGTCTAGAAGCGATAATGAAACTCAGCTCTATGCCGTAGTCAACAAACCACATTTAAAACGAACAACCCTAAATGTTACCAACAGTCCCATAAAACACAGAAGCAACAGGAAATCTTGTTCGTCACAGTCATCTGCTACAAGTGTTAGTATTTCCAGTTGCTCAGAATCAGATGGTACGCAAATAACTAAAATGAATAGATTGCTACATAGGGATTCGTGTGATACTAAGGCTACATCTACTCATCTTGAGGCCCATACCTTGGACAAAAGTATGCAAACGTCTAATATGCAAATTTCTGGGATGTCACGTGATCGAGAAATATTTAAAGTTATAGAGCCTTCTTTCCTCGAAAAATTAAAAGAAGGTGATTGTGAAAAACCAGTTTTCGTATTATATCCTAATTACACTTTACCAGATATAAGCTTTTTAAATGGTAAACCCAATATATATTTAAATCCTGTCAAAGTAAATATATCGCCTAAATCAAGTGAAAGTAAAAGAACTAGAATGCAACCAAAAGGGAAACGACCGTTTTCATGTAATGACGTGGAAATGCTCAAGAAAAAAGGTCTGGGACACATAAAAGATTGGGATTCATTGAATTTCTTATTGCCGTTAGAATGCAGACAACTATTATCAGAAGTCCCTGAATTGATGCAACATATGAAAGAGAAAGACGTCATATGTAAGTGTGACAAGTACTGCAACACACCTTCAAAAGCAAAGAATCGTCCAACCAGCTGTGACTGTAATAACATAACCGGGCATCCTACAGCCGTCTCATCTAGTTCTAGCACTGCAACACAGCCTTCTTCTGGTTATCGTGGCTCTTCCACAATGCTCACTGATTCTTCTGCACAAAATAGCCCTGCACCAACTGGAACTTTTAATCCTCTATTTGTATACCGCTATGATAGCGCCACTAGCTCTGAAGCAAGTTGCGTAAACAATGAAGGCCATAGAATAAATCCTACAGTACCAAGAAGATCATTATCAATAGCAGAGCAAAATAGAATTGTGAAAGGAGAGTTAGCACCTCCTAGACCACCCTTACCAAAGAGTATTTTACGTAAATCTGTCGATAAAACACGAAAATCAACTGCAAATACAAAAAGATACAGCATGTTTGAGTTGGATGACTTCATGCAAGATCCTTTAGTGTGCGCCACAGCGGCGATGGAAAACAAAAGTAAGCGGAGATCACTACAAGAACCTTACTACCTTCAAAATCAGACTAATATTGATTATAGAAAGAATAACGATTTAGCTGCCAAAAGATTATCTCAACAATTTCTGGACGCTGCTGAGAAGGATGCAGATTATAATGAATTTTACCAGGATGAAGGTGTTGGTACGGAAAGCAGCTTAGAATCTGGAAAGTCCAACGAAATTAAATACAGACCTCACACGCCACCACTTCCTAAGCCAAGGACAAAGAAAATGGAGTACATAGAATTTCCGCCTCCCGGAGCATTAATCAGCAGTGCTGATTTACAACAACTAGAAGAGTTCCTCAAACAAAGTGGTATCAACTGTCAAAACATGGACGAATGGGATCAAAATCAAGTGCAAAAGGTAAGAAGTCAAGTTACAAAATTCCTTCAAATGAAACGTTCTCAAGAAGAAAACCAAAGATCAACAGATTCCAGTACCAGCAGTTGTAACAGTAAAAAATCTGTAAGCTTCGCACAAAAAGGTGACACGAAAACTGATAATCAAACTCAGACGAAAGTGGAAGAATTGAAAGTAACTAATCTTTCAACACCACCTAACTCTCCTAACATATCCGCTATGGTAGCGCAAAGACATTACCAGGTAAAGTATGTTTTTTATTCAATCTGCATCATAGAGCCATTTAGCGCCTGTAAGTATTTTTTTAATTTTATTTTGTTTCACATTTCGCCTTTATATTATTTTCAGCTGTATTTTTTACCCTCATCGTATTTCTGAGCATATTTATTTATATGTGAATGTCTCATTTTAATTCTTAGCTTACTTCATTAGCTATTCATTAATACGTAAATAGCTAACGAATAACATCTATAATTTGCTTTAATAAATTTTATTATATTTAAGGGGAAAAATTTGGCTGAAATTCCAATTTGTGAAGAAGGAGAAGTGAGCCCGGATGAATTTTTGAGTCCTTCAAGCGAAGGCAGACAAAAATATGATCTAATTGATGTGTCCCAAAAGAGAGGTAATTAACAATAATGTGATGTATTAAATAATTTAACCTATCCCTGTGACACGTAGTATTGCCGTTTTGTTCTGTGAATTTAATTTAGTCTAATTTGATATCGAATTACATTATACTTAATTATGTTTTTTTCACAGCGTTAGTATCAAACGTAACGGATGCTGTAGAAATGTTAATACAGCACTTCTCGCCCGCAATGGACCAGGCAGAATTAGCTTTTCTAGGAGATTCAAAGCAATCACCGGCGTGTGCTAAAATAGCTCTTAACGCTTTATGCCCCGCGCTGTATGCCGTATTCAGAGACGGGTTGAAGGAAAACATCGAAACTTCGTTTGGAGCCGTCAATAATTCTGTATGGCAAATGGTTGAAGCTACCGCCAGACAAGGTAAGGTTAAAATACTAAACATTTATCCAAGGATAATGTATGCCACATAAGTTATGTGAATATTTTAATATGTTTAGTTGCTTATATTTTAGAAATGTAAAAGAATACTTTTTACTTTTGTAGGTCCCATTACAAAATCTTTGAATGAATTGGTTTTACGAATAAACAGTGAGGATGCCGTTACTGAAGGATTGGTTAAATTTAATGCATTCATTTTGGGATTACTCAAGTAAGTACTTATGTAAATATTTACTTAATTAGCAATGTTGTTGTTACATCATTTTTATTCTAATGATATATAAAAAGATTTAGTAGTTTTGTAATACAATTAAAACTTACAATTTTTAGTGCGCAGTCAGTGGATGCATGGGTATCATATGTTCGTACGAGAGAGTCGATATTGGCGAAACACTACGACCAGGACTCTCTCATATTGGCCGGATGTGTGGGTGAATCGCGTTGTAGAGCCCTCCTAGATACTTTACTAGCAAGCCTTGAGCCGCTCAAACTATTACCTTTCTCGTTGGACCTCATGTTCGAAATGCGTGAATTGCATCGAAGCTTCAAAAAAATAGAAAGTGACATGCGAGCCGCTAGCAGGGTGAGTTAATGCACTTGTTCAATAACTTTTAAGTATGGAATGTGTCGTTCGTGCATCAATATCACAATAACTGCGCAATTTCGATCAGACATTGCTTTATTTGCATTTTATCGTTCATTGCATGTGCTTCCACCGCGAACAGAAACTTATCGTGCACAGCTTCCATAAAATGCAAATAAGGCTTTGCCGATCGATACATATGAAGGACGTTCATTCTGACGGACGGTCGCATGTTTTAAAACATTTGATGTATTTAACAGCCCACCTCGATTAACACCCCGCCATTAACACTGAACCAGAGGAACCTGCTGAAGTTGGTTCGCTCGATGCAATCGAGCGCTGTGTCGAGCGATGACTACCAAACTAGCGTTATAATGAGGCACAAGGAACCAAAAAACAAGGAGCCGTCGACCCCCGACTTGCTAAATGACTCCGCAAACGTTAGGACCACTGTCGACAAAAATAGACCAAGATCTTGCGTGAACCCCGCTCCCGTAGGCTACGACATATGTCCGAACAACAGTAGAATCGAACTAGAGACCAGGAGGTGGTCGGGAGTTCATTTGGGATCGAAATTGATGCAAGCGTTTGACAGATTAGTTTTTGACGACAGTGACGATTACACAGATAGCCTAGAAAATAATAAGCCAATTAAAACGGCCGGCATCGAACTGAAGGTAACTGGAGGGTTTCCATGTGCTTGTATGTTCACTCTTACGGATATGCTTCCACGCTTGCCACCGTTGTGTTTGTTTAACGATTGTCTGTGTGCATTTATTTCTAGTTTTGATTTTCAACTGTTTTTCCATTGTGTTTAACGTTTTCAGTGTGCATTGTGTTTAGTTTCAGTACCTATTATTTTCCTGTTCGAGGGTATTTATCATATTTCATAACTCGAGCTTATATAAGTCGCAAGTGAACAGGAAACTCTATCGGTGTCACGCTATAGGGTTTGCCATATAACTTGCGGTTTATATATAGTTTACTTTACTCGTCAATAACGTGCATGACTACGGCGTAACGACTATAATAATTTCTGTATTTATATTTTATAGCATAATTGTAATGAGATACGTTTTATAAATCTATTATATAAATGTGGGGAACGGAGTATTTTAATACTAGGTTCCCTCTGCCTACCTCGCTATATGCGGGATTCTATATAAATGTAATTTCAAGGTTAGTCTAAATTGTATTAGACTGTTAGAACTTAATAGAATAGTAAAAAAAATATTGATAATAATTAAAACTGTAAAATAGAAATCTTTACTTATAAATTACAGTTACTTTTGTCTTATTTCGATACATACATATAAGTAGGCAGAGATATATTATAGAGGGTTTTTATTATACTTGTAGCTCTCCGATTATTGATGTTATCGTTATTTAGTATGAAATATGTAGATTATTGTATATGTTTGGTTGAATTGTTTAATATCATGTATGTAGAATATCCTTTAGAAAAGTAGTAGAAACAAAATCAGTGTTATGTACGTTATGTATTTTGATTGTAAATGTAGCTTTTTCATAAAATAATAGTCTCAATAGAAATATTTATTAAGTTTAATATTTTACAATGACCAAACTAATTAAGTTAATATATAAACAGTTGGACACGAGTGGTGAGGAGCAATGGCGTCCAAGTTCCGCCAACAGCAGTGCGAGCGGACAAACTGGGAATAGTAACAATTCCGGAGGAAAATTCCGTCGGTTACAACTTAAATGGGAGATGTTGAGCACAGCCGAGAGCCCCGTTACACCTTCTGGTATGTATATATATGTAAATGAATATTGCTTTCTTTTCTTTCAGCTTCACGCTATATCCTGCGTACAGTAGGGTAGGCTGAGGGAACCTAGTTATAAGACACTTCGTTGTCCACTTTTCACAGAATTTTTCGAGGCGTTGCGTCTTCAGTGGTGGAACTCAACACTGGGCTTTTGCTTTTGCTATGTATTAAATAATAATTTATTCCCTCGAGTGCGGATGGAACCCAAAACTGTCGCGATACAGTCACATCCTTGTGTCCATGCGCCACGACGGGCTCAATAAATAGTTAGTATTTTATATTTATAAATTTTAATGTTATCACAATTTTATTTCTCAAATAAACTGTTAGGGAGCATTAAAAAGAAAGTTCTTGTTCATAAAACCAAATAATAATAAAAACGCAAAGTTATAAAAATCTAAATACCAATAAATAAAAGTTATGAATTTCATTGTAAATAAAATCCAAGAGACATGTTTAGGTTTTGCAACAAAAAAAATTGCGGTTTCAATTACCAATATCGATAACATCCAGAATGCAGTAGTAAAGCGATACGAAAATAAATTATAAAGATAATATTGGACGACATATGGAAAATTATGCTGTGCATTGTATTATAGAAATTCTATTGGAATATTTCTTTACAACCCCATATGACTTGGTTTATCCGAAGATAATCTCCTATACAAATATACTATAGAGTTTTACGACCCACGTATATCTGAACATGTCAAACTCTTCACGCATACTGATAAACTACAATATAAAACAATGAAATACAATACGAATATGGCAACACGCAAAATGGTGACTTCCTTGCGGATCTATTACCGTTACTTTACACGTATAAAAATTTTATCACCTTCAATTTTTTTTATAGACTACCCATTATATGGGTACGTAGTAAAATATGGCAACCGTAAAATACTAAATTACTTGAAGAACTTTTTCTGTTTAATAGCTTCGTTATTGCTAAAATATTGTTGCTTACGTATTTAACAATCTAAATTCTTTAGTTCTTTAATTTTTGAGCTGTCTGCATTATGCAAATGTAAAGACTGCTTTGTACAGAAACTTTTGCATTTTTAACATATATTTACTTAGAATAGTTTAAAGATGACATGATAATTTATCTCGTAAATGTGCCGGAAGCGGTCGTTGTAGAATAAATACTTAATATATGTCCTTTATAAAAAATGTTCCTCCTCCGAAAAACGTGATAAGCGTCGAGTAGCAGTGATGTGTTCATGTAGTGTTCTATTTTAAATAGCGTTGACTAGCCATTTGATCCGCTTAACGTTCGGTCATATAAATTAATTGAATGTTTTTAAAGCGTACATGTCATCGCGTTTGTAAAATTATTTTTAAAGTAGTCTTACTATAAAAATATTATTATTTTGTATGTTATATAAATTTAAAATGTATTATGCCTTGATGTCAGATTTTGCAATGGTAACTACTAATTATTTATGTGTCCTCAATAACAGTTGTAACTAATGATAATATATTTTAATTTTTAATTTTACATGTATTTTCAACTTTTAGGTGAGACATCGCCAGCAACAGCAAGAGGCTCCAAGATTCCAAGGCCGGTGTCATCCCCTGTGCGACCACAGGCACCTGGTATACAGTCCCCAGCTAAAAATACGCACAGGTAAACAGAAGTTTTGAAATAAATTTGTATGTAACGACAATATTACTTTCTTGAATTCATTTATTTATACGAGGCCGGTCGTGGCGCAGCGGCACGAGGTGTGACTGCAAAACCGACTGGTTGT
>DVQK01000361.1:0-11889 GCA_018231685.1 Heliconius clysonymus
GATAGTATGAGACGTTATTTATATATTATTATTATTATTTATTTATACATTTAGTTATATTTCAATTCGACGTAATAATTTGAATAACTTTTATTTTATTTTAGTTTTATTTAGATCTTTTAGTGTAAAGATTCGGTTTAAATTTTTCATTTCTATTTTTTTGTTGTTAATGAAGCCAACCGGTGCGAAGGGGCACCCACAACCTGTCGCGCTTACAGTCAAACGTGCAACGCGACAGGTGGTGGGTTCGATTCCTTCTCGAGGAAATTAATATTTAATATTTTAGGTTTAGCTTAACATTAGGTTTTCAGATGCCCTCTGCCTACCTTGCAATGTGCGGGATGCCACGTGAAGCTAAAAAATAATTATCATTTTGGTAAAAATGCTGGGGTGGGCACTAGAATTTTCTATATTGACCCATCCACTCCGCCCATGCTTCTACTTCTATTCATTTCAACGCTAACGCCCCCGAAGATGATTTACCAATAATTTTAAAATAAGTGAAGATTGGCTCCAATTTTTCTTAACAAATTGGTTCTTAGCAAGAGGGTAAAATAAAAATACAAAATAAAAAGCTTAATACTACATTTATTTGTCGGTTCAACGTACAGACTTAAGGCATCCTGTCATTGGCACAGATCCCGCGACCCCCTACCCACTACACGACCCCCCTCGCCTCGCCACTGAGCAACAACGTCACAACGGAAATGGAATGTATTATTATTAAAACAACGGAATGCCAAAAACATTACGCTACAGATACAATACACATTAAATAAAACAAGACTAGACATTTTAAGGGCGTCGTGAATTAATATTTACAAAGATAGATTTTAATTAATTATTGAAAATACTGAGAATGTTGTATAAAAATTTTGAACGCAGCTGGAATTGAACCTTGGCAAAATCTTAATACTAGTTCAAAATTTTCATACAGTTACAACTTTTATTGAAATATCTCTAAATATTTGTGGCAGATAGAGATTCATAACAGAATGTGATTCAAATCATTTAAGTACGTATAGATATGATTCACGACGATTAATTAAAATAAAATAAAGAATACAAAATAAAAAAATGGACGCAAAAATATTACATGACACACTTAGAACCAAAGTGACCTAACTCAATTTAAAAAAAAAACATTTCAATTAAAAAATTGTAAAAAAAGTCTATTTTACAATTTTATACTGATTTCTAATTTGTTTTTAAATTTCAAGTTAGATCACGTTCTCAAGAATGCTATTATTGCACAAAATGCATATAAAAAATAATATAATATAAATAATAAAATAAAATAATGATAATAACAATTCTACAGTGTGATACTGGCCTGGCCTTCGAAATACTACAATTCAAAACCGAATCATTATCGTTCCAGCATTTTTTAGGCACTGGTTTTTTTTTTCGCTAATATCAAAGCTAATTTTTATTAATATTAGATTTTTCGATATATTCATTATGTATATATCTTAAATATAAGTTCAGATCGCGTTAATGGCCGCTTGTGTTTCGGGTTCGAGGGGATTTTTTAAAATTTGTATGATTTTTAAATCGTATAATATATATAATTATAAAAAAATATTTTTGAAAGTAAATTATAATTTAGTAATATACTAACTACTAGTATAATTGATAAGCATATTAACGATTGAATTTAAATATGAATATAGAAAACAAAATCTATTTCTTTTATTACATTATTTTGACTTTCTCATATCGAATGATATACCGTATTTACTTCAACCGGCCCTCGAACCACACACCCTCCACAAGCAATAATATCAATACAATACAATACAAATACAATATAATATCAGTTTTCGATACAGATATGCATTACGAAATCCAGACTAGTTAAATTTCACATTAATACATACAACTGTTGAAATATAAAACCATCTCTACATTACTTATTTACTTAATTCTACCAAAAAAGTGAGATATTTTTGTAAAAAATACCATCTTTTCTTGTACATATGTAGCAATACATCAAATATACACACGATTAATCAAACCTAGTACTTTTCATCTCTTATTAATATATTTGTACTATTTATAATATAAAGAACATAAAATGGCTAAATATCGTGAGTTAAATAATAAGCTTGTTACAAAATACGCGAGTTATTTACATTTTTACATTGTTGCTAATCTCATATAATAATAATAATGAATAATATACATATTAAATAACTTAATTATTATTTTTTGTAAAAAAAAAAAAAGAAATAATCTTAAGCTGAATATCGTAAGGTCTATGCCATTATTTTAATATATCAACAGATAAGACAAGCTGCCAACCATTAAAGTCGATACGAATTCGATTATTACCAATTCCGATGTACGATCAAGTTACAACTAAGAAATCCATTCGAGATACTAAATGGTAAGCAAAAAAATATTCAAATACCCACCTTTTTCCTAAAATTAAATTTAAATATCATTAATAATAATAATACACAAATCGATTAGAATAAAAAAATCCTAATACATACATATAAGCTAGAAACCGAATCGTAATTCGTAATTTCGAGTTGAACACTCAAATGTCCTCAAATGTCTTAAATTCGAACATAGTATGGAAAAATCTTAAATATTACTATTATTTACATATATACGAACCATATACGAGCAAATACAGCAACTTACGAAATTCAATTAAAAAAGTCAATTGGATCAATTGCGTATAGTAACTAGCGTTAACTCGCGGTTCCGTCCGCGTGGTCAAATGGAACTAAGTGCCCGTGATATCTCTGGTCGCAGGTACAAATCGTTATATAGCTATAGCCTGTATAACGCATTTCATAATTTTTTAAATTTCCTCCGGCAGTTCCTGAGATTAGCCTATTCAATCAAATGAACTCTTCGTTTTTATAATATTGGTATAATAATTTTATTAAATTTTTTGGAAACCAGACGTTTCGGTGGCATTTGTCTGTCCGTTGACAGACGAAAGTTAAATAAACTAGAATTATGGTAGTAGACCATAACCTTAGAACACATTTGTAGTGTTCCCAAATCAAATGGACACATTCATTTATTATGTCAAAACATTAAATAAAAACCACTTGATTTTGCCATTTACTTTGACAAAACAAAACGGATAAACTATATTTGCTTTTATATGATTCTTATAGTAAATAATAAGAAGCGTAAATTACAATTATAAGTAAATTACATTATTATGAACACAATTCCACAATATTTATTAGTATCAAGTCAAGTTTAAGTTGTTTATGAGATGATGTTGATTAAAAATTTGTTAAAATAGAAATATAATCAATAAATCAGCTTCACGCTGTATCTCACACACAGCAGGATAGGCAGAGGGAACCTAGTGTTAAGACACTCCATTCCCCATTTTCCACTAAATTCTGTAGGCATTGCGTGTTGAGTAGAGTGTGAAATATTCATTTAAATAAATTTAGTAATATAATAAGAAAATAAATTTAAACTTGATGAAAATTGACCGATGAATAGTATGTAATAGGTTCAAACTCGATTACATTATTTCTTTTGACCGAGTAGTCAGTTCTTCACTTTAAGTTAGGACATGAATCATTGCTTATTAAATTGCGGAAGTCAACGTCGCGATTTATCGTAAGAACATATAGTTAAATAATAATAAATTTAAGATCTCATTTGATCTGATTCAATTATCTAATAATCACCAGTTAAATTGAAAGTTTTGAAATATTTCAGTGATTTAAACATTATGAGCCTTCAGTACTTGAATAATGAAAGTTCTAAAATATAATATCATTTATGACATCATATTTTAGAGATTTTGTCATTATATTTCATAATAAACAAAATTTATTCAACATCTCTTATTATTTACATTTCAAATGAATAAATAATTTTTCGTACATAATGTTTTATATCAAAACATAATTTTCTATTATGCAAAACAAGCAAAAAAAAAAGGTAACAGCCAATAAATCAATAAAATATAAAGGCCTTATTTTTTTTTAATACATACGCTGAGTATACTAAAAAGTCCTTAAGCACTTTAGATCTTTGCAAAGAAAAATAACAAAATAAAAAAAAAACTGAAATTTGTTCAAAAATAGCAGGACTTCAGTAAGACATGGCAGTCAAAAACGCATCCAACATATAGGCTGTATACTCTAAGACATTTGCTTATAAATAACGGAACAGCTAATAAATCAACCCCATAGGCTGTATACAATGAGACCGTTGATTACAGTAAAAAAAAAAAAACTATAAACTAAAAAAAGAACACAAATCCGTTTTACGCTACCAGGACATCTCTTAGACATGACAGTCAAAAAACGCATCTAACATATTTTCTGCCTACACTGAGACCTTAGTTTAAAAAAAGTTTACAGCAAATAAATAAATTAATGCATAGGCTGTAAACACTGAAGTCCTTAAACACTTAGAACTTTGCTAAGAAGCGTCACAGAAATTAAAAAAAAAAAACCACAAATCCGTTCCACGCTACCAGGACAGCAGTCACACGAGGTAGTCGTCGAACTTCTTCAGCCTTCGCTACGACTGTTTCCTGTCGCCCATTGCTTCGGGACTAAACCGAACTCGGGCTGATCCGCTGGAGGCGTCCCTCGCGGACACGTAGGAGCTGTCCGTCTCGCTTAGACTCTCAGGTGGTGTTGGGTTCGTCGGTGTGCTCCCGCCTGATGCATTTTTCTTGTACTTCTTCAAGCTGGATCGTAGTTTAGCCGGTATTTCTAATCCTTGGTTAGCATCGTCGGGATAATAATCTCTTGGTAATGAATAATCGTTGCTTTTCCTTGGATATTCCTTTCTTGTCTCTGATCGATTTGGATACTTTTCCCTATATTGTCTTGATGGTGAAAACTCCTCATGATGAGAATTAGTCGCTGATGAGTTCGATGGTGTTCTTCTATGATACTGTCTAAATTCAGTCGGTTCTCGGTAATCGAAGGAGCACTCATCGTATCCATAGTAAGGATGTTTCACCACATAATCTGCAGTCCTTTCAAATGTGTAAGGCTCATTTCTGTAATAAAAATCTTGTATCCTATCTTGGGATGATGGTTGAAAATTTTCTCTATAATTATGGTATAAATCAGCCAAGTGATCTGAAGTAGTGGAGGAAGTTCTTCGTGGTGAGGGTGTGGGTTGCGTTGAAGTATAATTGGTGCCGAGACCCGAGGTCCCTGATAGGGGCTGCGCTGAATGCCCATAGCCCGAAGAGGAGGATGGGTGTGCATAATGAGTTGGTGAATCGGTAAATCGTATGGGTTTCTGTTCCTCGGTTTGAAGACTTGATATCTGGAAATAAAAACCAATTGCAAATCATAGTATGTTTAATGTTTCCTTTAATATGCTTTTAAATAGTTTTATCACATTTTATTTTAAAAGTTTTTATTTGCAAAAATGCAATTAAGCATTGTCTTTTAGATTATGGTCTTTATTACTATAACATTATCGTATATCTATTTGTATGTTTTGCATAAAATGAAAAAAAAAAATGACTTGATATATATATATCCAAATAAAATAAAGCATAACTTACAGGTGATCCAGTAATCGCGTTCAATGGCGCTCGCAAATGCCGCGTGGGTCCGTGGTAGGTGTTGTGCGCGAACCCGTACCCCTCGTAGATGGATGGCGGTATCACTTCCGTTTCTAATTCAGGCCTGGAATATAAGATTATTATGAACATTCTTTAGCTTAACGCACGTAGTAGAGGAAATCTGGAGGAACATAATGTTAAGACACTTTGTTTCCCACTTTCCATCGAATCCTAAAGGCCGATGGCTTTTTGTCGTTCCGTGTTGAGTGGTGGAATTCAAAGCCGCGCTTTGTCTCGAGACCAGAGCGAAGAAATGAAAATATTAAATATTTCGTTTCCTCGAGTGGGAATCGAGCCAACAACCTCTCGTAGTTAGTTCCACGCTTGTGCTCCTACTGTACGTATAACTATCCTCCAAATATACGTATAAACAATATTATCTCACCTATGCGGCTGTAGAGTAGGATGCAAGGGGCTGACATTAGACACTCTGACGTCATACCCGGCCGCCACGCCCCCCAACAATGCCGCCATGTTGTACAACACCAGTTCTATTATACTTGGTTTTTTGAATTTGTAGCCTGAAACGGTTTATATAGAAATATTTATATGACAAATTATCTTGTTGAATTTTTGAAATTTTCTTCTCCACTAGAAACATTTGTGTATATTTTAATATACACAAATGTTTCTAGTAGAGACCATGATTTATGATAGGAAAATCAAATTTAAAATTTTAATTTCGATTTTTGTATCTATAACAAAATTATATTGCATCTTAATACAGATAAAGAAGTAACAACTATAGCAATTTAGCAAAAAAAAAAAACATAACATAGTATCAACAGTATGTACTTTATAGCCTTTTCTGAGAATAAAAAAAGTTGTAAATAGCTCTTATTATTCTTAGAAAAGGTTGAAGTACTATTATTCAAATTAAAAGGCAATTTTTTTAAGAAATTTATAGAAAAAACTTTAATGTACATTCAATAACAAATAACAAAAAAAAAAAAAAATTAAACATACGTAAAAAAATAACTGTCTCACCTTCAGTACTATACAGCGTCGGCATAGGTATCGTATAGCGGGATGAGCTACTCAAGGGGAACTCCGGCCCCCAGTCGTCCGGACTGTAGTCTGTGTAAGGAAGAAAACAACCTATGTGAGAAAAACATAGGTTAGTTACAACTACGTGCTAGTGCTATGGCACGTGACAAAACATCGAATCAAGCGAAACAATATATCCAATATTTAATAAGCAAAAGTGTTTTTTTATTAATAAAAAAAAAAGTATTCAGGAAGAATGTAAACCTGTAATATAAAATATATATATATACAATATTGTAACAAATTCGTCATGTACAAAACGATTTCACAATTCAATGTAAATTAAGAAAATCGATATTTAAAATAAACAATCGAGTCCGAATCGATTTAACATCAATCAAAAATACAATGTTGATCAATAACAACTTAATGATGACAATTTTTCTATTTCATTGCTAATTACATTTGTCTTGTCAAAATAAGAAAAAAAGTGAGATAAAAAAAAACTATAAAATAAACAGATAATATATATAAAGAAGAGAGAAACTAAGTGTACAATATTCACATGCAGTGTGTGATTGTATAGAAATAACATACTAGAGTGAGACGGAAATGCTCAATACAAACATTTGTCTTTATTCAACACTATACGTTAGAAAGGAACAGAAAATTAAATCTCGCCTCCTCCAGTACATTAGTCACTAGTAACAACTACGCATGCCAAACAGTTCATACTAAAAAAAAAAAAATTTAAAAAAAAGCAACATAAAAAGCTAACATAAATAAACAAAACTATACTTACATTATGTGCAATAGTAGCGTCAATGGCACTTAAATTGAGTTATGTAGTATTTTTAATATATGTTATTTGGTAATTCTTCATAATCGCGTCCCACATTAGCCGGTGTGAATAAGCGCAAGCTTCGTAGCTTCCTGTTTCGCCCTTCACCGGATATTTATTGATTTTTAATTCATTTCATTCATTTAATATACTTTTTTTAATAAGTACGATTTTTTTTTCTCACATAATGTTACAGGGTAGTTAGTAGCTAGTATTAGTAGACCCATGTTAAAAGAATACACCAGCATCGATTTTATGGAAAAAGGTTTATTTGATATATAAAAAAAATATTAATTATAATCTATAAAGAGAAACCAGATCACCAAAGTATTTGAATCGATAGTGTCGGCCGTAGTCGCCACTGCATCGTTTAACATCTGAGCCTCATATGGAATTCCACCACCGGTACATTTTAATAAGTAATCTGACGTACAGTCCGCGTGGTCTAAGCTGAGCTTTCCATTTGTGTGAGTGTTCATATATAGTGTAGGTATAACGTCATTTACTTTGCTTGAAATACTTCATACTGCTTTTTAACATAACTGACTACCATGCTATAAATAGGCTTATACCTCTAGTATTAACAGCAGCGTTACATATTTAAATATTATATATTTAATTTTATATGTTCAATTCATTAAAAGTGGCGCTATCACTGTACAAGAATAAAAAAAAGTATGTAAACCAAAATTGTGGATACAATGCTGATCTTTATGATATAATAGAACCATTCATTATTAACACCAACGAATCGATATATTTTTGTATAGTATTTGACCTTTTATTGGTTTCCTTTTCTGGCTCTACTTTAAGAGACACTCACACAAACAAGCTCAGCTTAGGCCTCGCGAACTGTACTGAATGTTACAACGACAATATATGTTTTTGTACTGTAAACGTTTTTAGCTAGACTAATAATGGAAGGCTATACGATCATGTTATATTAATATTAATAACAAGTAAAAAAAATATTTAAAAAAAAATACATCAGACAAAAAGGTTGTCGAAACGGCATTTCGTATAGACTTCCAACTATATAAGTCATTAAGACCATTGTAAACATTTGAAAGCGTGCCATAATATGACATGGTGAAGAGACGAAGCGATTTATATTATACGAACTAACGAATAGGTAAGTACGAAAAAAATACATATAATATATAAAAAATATCAACTTAAACCGTATATTCAATTATAGCATAACTATGAACTGAAAAGCATGCATAGCACTTATCTAAATAACCGAAAACAGGCTGAAAGCAAACAAATGCTTACAATTTACAAAAAAAAAAAAACTAAAAAAAAAAGAACAAAATGTCAAACGAGTACAAAAAAAATAATAATGAAATAATAAATTTACGACCAAAACATAATCTACACAAAAACTCACAAATACAAGACAAAATTCGAATATCACACGACAATCATACTTATTCTCTAAGATATAACTACTAATTACTATCAAATACTTAATTAAAATTTAAACTAACTAAATTACTATAGATTCATTTAAAATCTGCCATATTTATTATAGAATTTATTTGTGACAATGCCATATTGAAAATAAAAATAAATAAAAAATGAAAGGGCTCTTTTATATGTAAAATTCTAATGGTAAAATATAAAAATAAAACTAAACGATTTAAGCTTACATAAAGTCAATAATATTATTAATTTGATTCCAAAAAAAAATTATCAAAAATGTTTGGAACTGCTTTGATACATACAATTTATAGAATAAAAAAAATACGTCACACACGTTTTAAAAAAATACATACAAAACAGTACTTACAAGGATATGGCAGATTATCTTGAGACGTTCCTTTAGCAGCAAAAACAAAATTAAACACAAAATTAGTACAAAATGTAAAACATTGTAAAAGTGTAAAAACACATATTTTTTCACAATTTTTTTTGTTTATAATTTATGATTCAATGTTAATAAACTTTGACAATAAATTACATTTATGGCAAGATGGTAATTTTGTCAGTCAGTCGTTTGAAAATAAAGAGTCTTTTAAAAGGAAATTATTCTAGGGCTGTAACTTACTACTATTTAAAGTTAACTTCTTCCAGAATACTCTTAACTAATGTATATTTCGATTTATAATTAAATATTTGAACACATACTAAAACTATATATTATCCAACAATATCAAAATAGTAATTACAGATAGTGAGATAAATGCGTCATTAATCTAATAAAACTGGAGAAAGTGAAAACAATATAGATACAGTAATACAAAAAAAGTAATTAAAATGTTTTAATAATCTGTAAAATTACCTTTAAATGAAAAAAAAATTGTCTATTGTAGCCAAATCCTTCAAGAGTAAAAAGAAAATGGCGTCAACACTGGTCAAAACTAATTTAACCTAAAAATTAACTTACACTAACAAAAATAAGTCTTTTTTATTTCTTTTTTTTAAACTTAAGAACTAACTTAGGATCTAAAATCAAATCCATGGAACTTTATGTAACTTATTTACATACAACGCTCAGGGACGAGTATAAATTGTGAAAAAAAAAATTGAAAAAATAATAAAAAGATATTCAAATTCCAAATTTAAATGTCAAAAACAAGTTGTTACAAAAAAAATAACAAAATGCAATCGCGAGGAATGTTAACTACAGTACAATCAATGATATGTAATTATATGGCTTGACAACGGTTAGTTGTGTCAAAAATGTGTGTTATGCTTTATGACATACACAAAAAAAAATGTTTAAAATATTTAAAAAAAAACATTCTAATCTATATAGGGTAAACCAGAGAGTTACTGTCCATTGACATTTATAGTACGATAAAAAAAAATACAATTTGTTAACTTTAAATTTTATCTGTATGGTTATATGATTATATAGTTTTAAAATAAGCAGATTATCAAAATAAAAAAAAATTTGAAAGCAATTTTTCTTTTGACTTACTTGAAAGTTTATAGGATTGTATATTTCAAGATTTTCGCATAAATGTGACTAAATTACATTCTAACAATTATTTTAGTGATGATTTATTATTGTACATAATTAAAAATTGTTATTTTTCATATATTATGTTTCTTGTTACATAATTTTTGACTAAAACTTTAATAGAATTGAGAATAGTCTACTAGCGTGTAAGATAAAGGCAATAAGCATTTATTAGCTCGCATATTCGCTTTGGAATCCTCAAGTGGACAATATCTAAATGGTTTACCCAACATTCCAAGAAATAAATCACTCGTCCCTTAACAATTGCGTGGTTTCCGAAGACAGGTTACCAGCGACGGCCAAGAGGCCGGCGAGGCTGTTGGAGCGTATGCTCTTGAGGAAGTTCCTCTTGGGGTCGGGCTTGGGCGGCGCGGCGTCGAACACCGTGCCGTAGTGGGGCGCCACCAGCTCGGGCGCCAGGTCCGGCCGGAACAGCGGGCACAGGAAGAAGCGGTTCTTGCGCGGCTCCGTGACGTCGAGGAGGTCGTCGTGGCTGCCGCTCCTCTTTTTCGCGATGTCGGATTTGGGCGTGCGGACTTGAGATTTCGATTTGCGCGGTTTACGTTTCGTTTCGTCGGTGTTTATCGGTATTAGCCCTGTACGGCGGGTCAGTGAGTCTTGTTTTAGTTATAGATCACATGTAGGGTATGCATACTAAATGTGGTATATAATAAAGAAGTTCAATATCAAAATGTTTTTTTTTAGTCTTCAACTTTTTTAGTACATATTATGCCTAAGAGAAATGTAAAATCTTAATATTCCTCTCTCTTCTCTTGAAACCTAATTGCTATTTTATTTCAACCTCTATAAAATTATATATTGTTTATTTATTTTAATTTATAATATACAGTTTATTTTATAAGTAAAACAAGACTATGACCGTGACACGACGACAGTGAACATGGTCACATAAAAATTGAAAAATATACCCATACATTACATTTCATACATGAATCGCACAAGTCATAGGTAATATACATTGAAAAAATACATGTAAAATCACATAATAATTAGTGAAATTCTAACTTTGTTAAAAGTATATAAAAAAAACCACAATAATACAAAAAATACTTCGGGATCTTTAAAAAATTGTTAGTTTCCCAAAATTAAAGTAATTAAAAAGTCTATTTGTTTAATTAGGCAATGTTAGAACTTCACATTAGAAAGAAAATTTATAAAAAAGAATATTCATTAAGTGTGAGTGATAATCAAGTGAATAACATATTTCATATAACTTTGTCTATTTTAAAAGAAAAGAGTTAATTTTATTAACTATTTGTTGAGGCTCCTTGAATATTGTTAAAATTAGAACCAAATTAGTGAAATTAAATTTAGTTTTAAAAAAATTAAATAAAATATAAAAAAAATAGTATTTTTTAAAATTGAATAAAAAATATTAAAATAGTCTCAGTAACAGAGAGAGCCTAATGTAGTGATCTGTAATAGTGTGTAACGTACCTGCGTGCGCGGCGGGCGCGCGCGGCAGGTGCGGCGCGGACGTGGAGG
>DVQK01000362.1:0-11887 GCA_018231685.1 Heliconius clysonymus
GGGGGAGGGTGGGGGTTTCTTTCAATAATTGAAAAAAAAACTGCTTACGTAATATTTGAACGGCCCCTATGCTCACATACGCTCAAATTATTTAAAAACCGCGAGATTTACAGGGATTTTTCTAATATTTGATGTATAATAAACTATATATATATTTTTAAATCTTCATCTTCAAAGTATGACTGTTATATTAGCCTACAACGTTCCTCTGGACGCGTGCGCCGCTGACGAGTTCAAGTGCGTAGACTACAGTAGGTGTATTCCCGCGTCCGAAAGGTGCGACGGAAACGAGAATTGTCCTGATGCTTCAGACGAATATGATTGCGAGGGTATTTTTTTATTTTGCTATTATTGTTTCTTATGTATTATGATTTTTTATACTTAATTGTCTTATATAATGACAAAATATTTTTTTTTAAAAATAAGACAATGACAATATTACTAATGCTTAAATATTTATTTAGAAAACGTATAAAAAATTGAACGTTGTTCTAAATGTAGAATAACACTTTTAAAATGTCAAATTCATGATTTTTAATTAATATTATGTATAAGTTTATTATTTTGTGTGTTTGTCATTTTGTTTATTTTCTTTTTATTTTACTTTTTAAAAGTCCGCACTGAAAACAAAATTCTGCCCGGCCAAGATGAGGATGAAAATGAAAATTTTATACCTTATGCTACTACTACAATCCTGCCACAGGGACGAAGGGGCGACGACGATTATGACTTACCAGGTATCGTCATACTTAACAAATTTACTTCCTTTGTCCCTTATGCTATTTTTATTTTATTTTCTTTTTTGTTATTTTTATTATTATTTGACCTAAGGCCCTGACAACCAGTATCCTGATGGTGACTCTGAAACGGCTACTGGTAGCCCAGGAGACATTCCAGAAGCACCGAGTAAGAATAAACATTTTAACAAGATATTTAACCTAACCTAGATTCAAAAAAAAAGTCTAACTAATCTACTACTCGAATAAGCGGAGAAAACCAAACAAAAATATGAATTAATAGCAAACAGTATATCGCCACATAAACATTAGTAAACGTCGTCTGTCTGTTCGGAACGGTCATTCCGTAGCAAACGATGTAGAGCATCGTGCGGCGTCATTTTGAATCAGTGATATCTCTTAAAGTATTTACTATAACGATGCACACTAAAGAATAATTTTAATCTAGACGAAATTCTAAAGGTGACTGTTACATTTATTTTAATATTATAGTAAATACATTAAAAATAACCAAATAAATAAAAAAAATCTTTTATATATGTTTTTAAAGGACAATATTTTTGTAGAACATTGTTTTGACGTATCTCATAAAGTTGAGACGGCACGCAATGTAAGCGTTCAGGATGCCCATTTTCGGAGACCTGTGCTTAAAACAAAGAAATTTCTGAAATGACTAGAAAAGATCGGAAAGAAGAGACCAGCGAGATTTTATCGCAATCGTATCGGCGGCGTGGCCGTTATTACGTGATAGAAAAACCAACAGACAGAGTTACTTTCGAATTTATAATATAGTAAGTGTGGAAGTATGAATAAACATATTAATCGCAACGTTTAAGCTGGCATTTATTGCACGACGTGGAGTTAGCGCCCGTACGAAGCTTGGGTGCTAAATTCCATTTTGTCAAAGACAACTTAAAATATGAATTTGAGATATAGGTATTAGATGATACTATTTTATAGCACTGTGTAACATACATTCGCATATATTACAAATAAATAAATAAATCAATCAGCTTCAAGCTGTATCCTGCGCACAGCAGGGTAGGCAGAGGGAATCTAGTGTTAAAACACTCCATTCCCCACTTTCCGCTGAATTCCGGAGGCATTGCGTTATTCGCTATTACTTTCTATCTTCAAATGAAATTTAATTATTTAAATATCTTTTGAATCTGGAAAATTGACAACGAAGTATGCAGGTACATAGCTGTGAATTTAGTTTATTTAGAATTATTATCGCGCGTGTAAGAAGGTCGTATGTATAAGAAAATTTCAAAAAAAGTTACGTAGCTCATGCAAAAAAAGGGATAAAGTGCTGGTTTACGTCACACAGTTACTATAAAGAGTGCTTATAAATGTATTATATATGTTTTTTATTACATTATTTCTTTTTATTAATATTTTTGAATAATTATAATGTAATTTATGATTTAAAATTATCAGTACGGATCACACGTTTATGAAATAAAATTATACATATAAATAATGACGAAAACGCTTTCTATAGATACTTAGCTACGGTACAGATCTTCAAGGTTTAAGCTGAGCTTAAAATTTGCGTGAGTGAATATTAAACTAGAGCTAGAAAATTCAAAATATTCTTGATTCAAATAGACTATTATAGGCACTTTTGGATCGTCGAATGAACATATAAAAAAAGGTACCACCGGATTATAAGGCAGTTCTACTGAGAAGAGCCGGCAAGAAACTCTTCAGTTGCCCTTTTCAATATCAATGGTATAATTTAATTATTACATAAGCTGGCAGCTATCTTGCATGACATTCAATAGACAATAATTCCATACATGTTTATCATCTAAATATTCTTGAACAGTATAATAAGCTTTACTTGTTAGTAGTTTTTCTTACAGATACTTTAAATTGTGGTAGTGGTAAACTTAGAATACGTACACCATCAGACCCTGGCGAAACAAGCTTATCTCTTTCCTATCGTATGTCTATCACAATTTTTACTATGACACTGTATATGTGTCGGACAAACAGAATATTATAGTATACAAAATTGTGAAGCAACTGTTATAATACATGTATCTTTTAAAACATCTCCGCGGATTCTCTTTCAATTTAAAAAATCCATCATAAATAATATATATCAATTCTTGTACGCCGGAAATTGCATCCTCATACTCTTTATACTTGTCTGATGTCATCAAGAACAGCGTCGTGTCCAAGTAGTTTTTCTTTTATTATTGCTTGGTCACATTTATTTATTATTCCATTCGTATACAGTGATAAATTTTCTTTCACTTTTTAGTATTTTTTCTCAATATATATTTTTTCTCAGTCAATCTTAAGCATTAACAATTAAATCTCTGATGCTGCTACAAGAGGTGTCCAAAATAATTATAAACCGATTTACACCAAGCCAGTGAATTGGCCCTATATATGAACACACACACAGATGCAAAGCTCAGCTTAGCTTATATCTCGCAGACTATACTTACTATCGGAACATAGAAATAAGTACAAACGTAAACTTGAAAACAGAATATTTTTGTACTTACCTAATACAGCAAATACATATTTATTATATTATTTTTAGCATCATGCTGATGATGAAAATTAACTGATTGTCTGCAATGTCGGTTTACGGACGATAATTATACAATATAACATCATAAGAAAACATTGATGAAAAATTTCATACTTTTTTAATGATTTTATTTAATTTTTATCACTAAATTATCATTATTTTTATAAGACAAAGGAGTTAATTTAAAATTACATTTTTTTCTATAAATAAACATTTATTTGCACTCGGTTATTTAAATATATTTTTTGAATTAAATTATGCAGATTACAAGTCACAATGTATATATAGATGTGTTACAAGCCGAACGCTTAGATCGATCGTGCCTCCTTATCGTTTGATTCGCGCTCTCGCTTGCACGCTGGGCTCAAACGTAACGTGACAATTAAAAAAATTTGAATAAGCTAGTTTAAATTATATTTAGCAAAGCTTACAATTTGATCTTTTTTTTGTTAATATTTGATAAAATAAATTACGAAGCGTTGAAATATTTTTTTCTAAATGTAAACATGTCATGTCATAACATTCTACAAAATTTACTGCTTCATATTATTTTACGCTTATTACCGCAAAATAGGACATATAAAAGAATCGTAATCGTATCTCTTTAAAAAATATTGTTTAGTATTGATTTTTGAAAAAAATCATAATTATCAGCTTCACGCTGTATCCCGCACACAGCAGGGTAGGCAGAGGGACACTATTGCCCATTTTACGCTGAATTCTGGGGGCATCGCGTGTTGAGTGGCGGAACTCAACGCCGATACTGAAATTACGCCGTAAACTTACTAAAAATAATTACTATTATTATGATGTTTTGCGTTATTTATACTTAAACAAAAGAAAAAAAAGGCTTTTTATAGGTATTACTTTTTATTTTTATACAGTGAGCTTATTTTTTAAAAACAAAATACAATTATTATTAAAAAAAAACATATTATAGCCTATGATCAAACATCAAGCAATGGAACCGCAAGGAAAACAGTTATAAGAGAAAAAAAATTAGTTTATTTTACAAGAGAAACAGACTTGAAACTATACGCAATGATAGTCTATATAGATAGATCATTAAGGCATGTCTAAAGACCATTAAATAAGAAACAATAAAATTAAATTCTTCGGACAAAACAAAATACGTTTCAATATTAGGTTTAGTGAATGTAATGTAATTAATATATTTTTTTGTTGACAGCATGTCCCGAAGGTGAAATACGGTGTGACGAGACCCGTTGCATCTCTCCTGATAAGCTATGTGATCGTGTTAGCGATTGCGACGATGGCTTCGACGAAAGTGATTGTAGTGAGTTTTTATTTTGTTTATTTTTTTCTTTATTTTCAATCCGAAAATGTTTTTTTTTTGCGGCAAATATAAAAAAATGTCTACAGTTTAAAATACACTATTTTGCTATACATATATATATATTATGGATCTTAAACGGTTTTGTTAAAGTGTAATTTAGTTTATTTCTTATAGTTTAAATTTAGTCTAGTTTAGGTTGTATTGTCTATAAAAAAATATCCATGAAATGTTTCCGTCTTCGAAATCAATCATACGTAATGTGATGTTATATAACGATAGGGGAGACGGGTCCTACGAATATGACCAGCCATGACAAGGGGAAGGGATCATTGATGGTCCCTAGTTAGTTCTAGACATTGTATGTTGAGCTACATTCTGCGCTTTTTTAAGCCAAAGAGGAGAAAGGGAGCAATTATTTCGAGTAAGGAAGCCTTAAAATGGCTAAAATAATTTTTAAACATCAGTTTCTTTTTTATTTATATTATAAGATGTCGAGGCAAATCGACATCGCAAAGCCTCCAGAATTTGGCGGAAAGTGGGATCATCGATAAAAATATTTATACATATTTTATGAATTTAAAAATAACTTATGATAAGTTTATAAATATAGTAAACCAGTATAATCTTAATGAGTAAATAAAAAAAATATAGTAAAGGTATTTTATAAAGCAAATGATATTGTAAAAAGTGGTTTGTAATTAACCGTTTACGCAGACCACGTAACGACAGCTCTCAAGTATTATTATTTTTGTATCATTTTGCCCTCTGTAATTTTTGTAACATTTTTCAATGGTACTCCTGTCCAATTGTCCATAGCGTGGATGGATGGTTTATGACCAAAAAGATTTTTTTATTCTATCTAGAAGCTTTGGGGATAAGCTAAAGTTCGCTAGTTTTATTATGTCGCTAAACAGCTTCACGTGGTATCCCGTATACAGCAGGGTAGGCAGAGAGAACCGAGTGTTAAGTCACTCCGTTCCCCACTTTGGCATATTGGGCCTTATAAAGGCGCACGCCAGGGACCGTCGCCTGCCATCACCCTCGATTCGTACAGGCCGAACGCGATGACTGCTCTGCTCCCCTATTTTAATATTTTAATACTTAATTTAATCTTCTAAAATATCCATTATAATGAAGAGTAAAGGAAGATCCATTTTAATGATATAACGTAAAGACAATTTTGATATGCTTAAAGTGAATGTAACATATTTAATTTTATAAGGAATAAAACTATATCGTCCAATTTAACATAATTTGCTTGCAAAATATATAAATAAAAATTGATATCCTTGAAAAATGGAGGTATGTGACGTGGACTTTTTTAAGACCTTTTTAAGGTAAGTATACAATGTCGTACAATATTATTTTTAACTATCTCGTTCTTTCGGCGGAAAGTGGAGATCTTTAAATCGATAAAATTCATGATATCCCTACATTTGTAAGACATGGCGTCTGTAGTGTGATTAAATTAGTACAACGGCTATTATCAGAGTTACGAAACCTACACCGAAACTGTTGCACATTACAGATCGGTACTTGTGGGTGATGCGGAAGCAATTATATCAGAATGATTGCGTATAAATTAGGGTTGCGAAATAAATAATGTTTTTAATAGCTCCAACCTGTTCATAATATTTCGTTGTGATTTATAAATCTTTACCAATATTATAAAGATGAAAACATTGTTTAGATTGTGCATCTCAGGAACTACTGGACCGAAATGCTTTTTTTTGAGTCGAATACGCCATCTATAAAGGAAGACTCTATGTTATATCTGTTAATTGATACAATGCAGTCTATTATACTATAGCTAGCCGTTTCTTTGAGCACTTTCATTCTTCTCATTCTCTTTTTCCTACCATTTCTTTTCATTCTCTTTTTGATTTCATTCTCTCAGTAATGTAGTTTTATATAAAAATAATTAGCCAACCTGATGTACAGAAGAAGCATCTGAATGTAAGCTCGATGGTTATAGGTTCAATTCTCACCACAGGAAATTATTTTACTTAAATTATATTTAGGGGACGGTACGCTGTGGAAGCCATAAAAATGTCTTAAAATTTAAGTAGGTATAAAAAATAAAAATATCACATTCTTACAACAGATTAATATGAATTTAACAGAGTGGACCATTTTTTCCATGTTGTTTAAAATAATCAGTAAGTTGTAATTACCCTACAAATCGTCCCGCCTTAGGTGCGCCTTCCTTCGGTGTGGAATGTCGAGTACTTGCATCTGAGACTACTCAAGTACCTACGAACGTTATAATAAATTAACTGTTGTATGAAGCTCTGTTTGTGTGAAATTATTTATTTTAATCGTAAATATAAATTGGTTTGTATTTTTTATGTAGATAAAACACGGACCAGCACGGACCCATGAGTCACCGTGATCCATGAATCCGTGTTTGTATTAGAAGCAAAATTATACTTTGTATAATTAATATTTTGAATTTCTTATTAGCTTGTATCTGCGGCTTCGATTGCTTCTTTAAATTGAAATAGATAAGAGTATCTTCTCAAACCGAAGTGTAAGTTCTCAAGCTCTTTTGTAATTATTCATAACTGGTTCGAAATAAAAAAAAATTTTTGTTATGAATATTTGTAAGTATTCATAACAATTTTTTTTTATTTCGGAAGTACTGGACTTTCTGAGATTCGCTCATTCAACTAAATAAACAGCTCAGCTTTATTATACAAGTATAGATAGAATAGCCAACGCGGTACAATTGGACAGCGCCTGACCAAATCGATGGTTAATGGTTTCATCCAATTTCGGAGAAATAAATTAGTTTCATTTCGATGTACGAACAGAAAGTAAAGAACGGAATGTCTTGACTTTAATTCTCAGTCGACCCTACTTTGTAGATGATGAAGAAGAAGCGTTAAACTAAAAAAACTGTAATATACCTATTACGAGGTCACTAGATCTACTAAGTTTTATTTTAACGTTACATAAAATTTTTAAAAATCGTTGTTTATTTTTATACTGAAATATATAAAAGTCAAATGAATTGATTTTCTTAAATATATAACATAAATAGCTTAATCAATATTTACACACAGACAGTAAATATCTCATATGATTTGTAATAAAATCCTTACAAATAGTCGTTTCATACAATTTCTTATATACCTAGTTCCATGAAAAATATCTTATTCGCTGACAAAAAAAAAATAACTTATTCTTATTCCGTAGTGGACCCTAAAACAATGTATTGGACTGGTAAAGCATTTACATTTGTTATTACTGTAACAGCTTCGTGTTTATGATGATGAGTTTCGCAATCCGGACATAATGTCATAATTTGACACTTGTAAAAGGGACTGTAGACGATCACTAATTCTGTATTCCATATAAGATATTTATGAATTGGTTTTTGTGAAAAATGAAATCTCTTTTTATTTTTTCCTTTAAAATAATTTATTTTAAATTGCCTACTTAACTTTCAAATAAGTTGTAAGTTATAGATATATTTTTTTTTCTACGACAATTTTGTCTAGAGCCTGTGGTTCTTTGGTTCAACGAATTAAATTTGGTTATAACTGTGTGATCGAGCTGAATGGTTGTTTGTTACGGGCAATTTGACACTTGCAAAAGGGACTGTAGACTGTTTACTAATTCTGTATGCGATATAAGAATTTCATGAATTGGTTTTTAAGAAAAAAAATATATATATTTCCTTTTTTTTTCTATTTAAACCAATTTATTTTAAATTGTCTACTTAACTTTTGAACTTAGGAGTTATAAGTTATAAATACATCTTCCCTTTATACGACAATTTTGTCTAGAGACTGTGGTTCCACGGTTCAATGAATTAAATTTGGTTATAGCTGTGTGGTCGAGCTGAATGGTTGTTTGTTACGGGCAAAAGAATATTTAAAGTAAATGAATATCAACATCTTTTTTTACGACCACTCAAGTAAACCTGTTGTGGCTGTACAATTGTTTCTTTAGCTTATACTTATCATTAAATCGATATTAATTTAAGTAATGATAATGTTAAAATTTTAATGCATTATTTTTTGTTGTTGTCAGCTTCACGCTGTTTCCCGCACACAGCAGAATAGGCAAAGGGAATCTAGTGTTAAGACACTCCGTCCCCCACTTTCCGCCGAGTTCTGGAGGCATTGCGTGTTGAGTGGCGGGACTCAGCGCCGCGCTTTAACTCGACACCAGAGCGTAAAAATGAAAATATAAATGTAAATAAATATTTCAACCGCAACCAGCCGATTTTACAGTCACACTTTGTGCCCCTGCGCCACGACTAGCCTCACTGATTTGCGTGAATTTAAAATTTTTGAAAGATATTAAAGGCATTATAGGATGTTATTTGGACATATCAATCTTTTATTGGTTATTTAAGATGCTTTTGAATCGTACGCACATACCTTTATAATTAAAATATGAGTAAAAAATGTAACATCTTAGAGTCTCTCATTATAGCTTCGCGAATTATCCCGCATAAAGCAGGGTAAGCTGATGAAGCTTAGTCTTAAGACACCCCGTTTTCGAGACTTTTATAATGATTTATGAAACTCAACGCCGAGTTTTGTCTTCTAGTCAAGACGAGGAATGTCTGAACCGCTGACAGTGAACGACGGTCAGAATCTAAATGGTGATATTTTGTTAAATTAAAACATAGTTTTAATTCTTAGCTATCGTCATCAGTACAAATATGGATCTGCTGTCATTCAATTTATTTCTTTAACAAGTGCTTATCAACGCGCTCCATACAATATGATTGTCTCAATACAAAGTGTCGTATTTATTAATGACCAGGAATAAATATCTCATGTTTTACTTAGCGATTGTAACAAAGGATTGCATGTATCAGATGGAGGTTGCATTCTTGAAATATATTTATAGATATATATACATTTAAAAAAATAAAATAATCAGCTTGACGCACACAGCAGGGTAGGTATAGAGAACCTAGTGTTAAGACACTCCTTCTACACTTTTCGCCGATTTTTTCCAGAGCGAAGAAAATAAAATTTTAAGAAATAATAATTAATTCCTTCGAGTGGGAATCGAATTCATAACAGTCACTTTACAGTTATACCCTTGTGCCCCTGCGCCACGACGGCCTCTATCTAATATATACACAAAATTCCGTATGTCCGTTCTTGTTAAAAATAAACAAACACATAGTATGATCTTAGAACGATTTTAACTTTGAAACTTTGAAGCCTTCTAGTTATATAAAAAATCTGTCAATTGATGATTGCTTATGTTACCAATAAAGCAATACTGTACGTAACGACAACTTAAAGGTATAATTTATTTGAGCGTCACTCACTAAGGTGACATTTTGTTTTTTTAATTATTTAAAAAGCACTTTTACGGCCACCGCTCCTTAGTGCACCTCATTACAAAACTAAGGTCACATGCACTAGAGAAAAATTAACAATAAATAAAATAAATCAGCTTCACGCTGTATCCCGCACACAGCAGATTAGACTGAGAGAACCTAGTGTTGAGATACTCCGTTCCCCATTTTCATAGAAAGAAATGAAAATATAAGTTTAAATAAACATTTCATTTCCTCGAACCCACAACCAGTCGCGTTTACTGGGCACAAGTGTGTGACAAGAATTAATAATATTTGTCTATAATTACAAAAAAATACAAATGTCCACGGCATGCAGTGTATACGAATTCGTGTTTATTTCATCTCAATACTTAAATAAGTACTACGTTAAGTGCGAGTCGGACTCGCTCTTGACAAATATATAATATATAAAAAAAAATAATTTCACAACTTGGAACGTCTGGCAAATTAAGGGTTCCTAGTATTAAGAACAGTCCGTTCCCCACTTTCCGCCGAGTTCTGGAGGTAGTGCGTGTTGAGTGGCGGAACTTAACGCCGCGTTTTGCCTCGACACTAGAGTGAAGAAATGAAAATATTAATGTAAATAAATATTTCATCTCCTCGATCGGTGGATATGGGGATCGAACCAACAACCAGTCGATTTTACAGTCACACTTTGTGCCCCTGCGCCACTACTGGCCTCAAAATAATTTAGAATTGTAATATAATGTCGAATGTAAATGATTCATTTGTAAGGATTGTATTTTATATCTAACTGGATGATAGAAAAGACAAACAAAGAATAACTGACATACATTTAAATTTTATTTATTTGTATGGTGATGTATCTTACATGGTTTTAAGGGTCATTTTAAAATACTTTCGTTTGTTAAACACATGAACTATGTTTAACATTGTCAAAAAAAAATATCTATATATGATTAGATATAACATACTACATAGACGCTAGAATGTATATTACCTATACGGATATGTATTTATAACCATAGCGTCACGTATGTAGGTATGGTGACATGACCTAGGCTTCTGTAATCACTCGATGGCTGGACGCAAGAGGCCGTCTATGAATATGCAACTCTCCTTCAAGTAAAATAATGCCTCACATGAATTTTGCATCAAACGCTCGAATTATGAGTCTTCGTTTGCAAAATTTTCAGTTAACATTTTGATCTTTTGTGATAAATATTTTTTTAAAATAATTAATATATTAGGTATCCGGTAGTAATAAAAGCACTACTTTTTACGTGACTGGTGTATTGGTTTCCTACTATACACGTATACATTAGCAAGTTTAACGTAAATTAACTTTAGTATATAGGGGACAGCGGGGCAAAAAGATTATTTTTAATTAACTTAAAAATTGATGTGGTAACTTAGTTTTAGTATCTAAACAACGCAACCAAAATTAACTCACACATCTAACGTTGGATTATTAATTAATTATTAATATAGTAATTTTGGTCATTCTTTGTAACATTTTTTTAAATGTCAATTATTAAATGCCTAAAATCGGCAATTCTACTAGCCGGGGTAGAAACGTGTCAACAATTATGTATCATCAACATTTCTTCTTGAAGAAAAGCTTAATTATTAAATTGTTTATCTTTTATAACGAATTTAAAACAAAATAATACAAAAATCAGGTTACATTGACAGTGATCACACTTATACTATGTTTATAACTTTGACTGTTGACATTCACATATACATACTTATGATATGAAGAATGATATTAATTATTTATTTTATATAGTTAGGTAATTGTGTTATATTTCTTATTGTTTTTAATCTTTATTTTTTTCTTTGATAACTAAATTTATCAATATTGTTTCTTTATTTAATATTTTGAATTACCGTAGTAGTAGTACCGTACCGAACCGTAGACATGATAGGTTACCAGCTATACCTGTGCACGTCAGTAAATAATTGTCAATGTTTTAGAAGTAATGACCGCCTGTAACTTCGTT
>DVQK01000363.1:0-11887 GCA_018231685.1 Heliconius clysonymus
TAAATGTAAATAAATATTTCACTTCCTCGAGTGGGAATCGAATCCACAACCAGTCGATTTGACAGACACACTTTGTGCCCCTGCACTACGACTGACCTGACCTAGTATTAAAGACAAACCTTTTCTAGGTATATTATAGGACCTCTCTCTCAAGGCAAATTACACATACACTCTTAACTTAATATTTCATATTAACAAAGTTTCATATGTAATATTTCGGAGATTGTCTTTGGTCAATGCCCTGCTCTGGGTCGATGGCACAACGTCGTATGTTATGCTGCCTTTAGGTATAATTTTTCAATTCACATTAAGTAAAGTTACTGAACACGTAACAATTAATGCATAATATCTCTTTATGAGTAATATATGACACGATTCTTAAAAAAACTGTCTACTTGATTAATAGATCCTATACTTTTTTTCCAATAGAATAGAACTTTCCGATTTGTTTTTTCGTTACTACTTAGATAGGCTTAGGCTAGGCTTTAGATAGGCTCCGATATGTATAATTTTCTTATTTTTGCAGTGTAAAATCATTTTTTTGTGACAAAAAAATATATGTTTTATATCATATAAGCAATTCCAAATGTACAAGGACATAACATCTCAGCTATGCATCTCACCTATTTCACTTCCACAATAAACACTACAAACACAACACAACACAACACAGCACAACACAACACAACATTGAAAAAAAAAACAACAATTCCGATAGAGTGTTTCGATTCGGCGCTATTAAAGTTTATTTACACTAGCTGGGTGGTCGTCGAGTGCACTCCACGCTCTTTGACGTCACCTCGCACATCTTACAATGTTTGCGCGAAACGATTCGCCCGACACGCGGTGATAATGCAAACTTGAAAAATTCATGTATTACTGTTTTTGTTGGTATAACGTTGTATGTACGTACTGGTTATAGGTAAGCATTTGGGTTATCATTTCTTTTCATTTGAAACTAGCTTTTACATGCGGCTTCGCCTGCGCGATCATGTGGAAATATCTAATATCTGATTGTAGGTATAATGGGTCACATATTTTTAGCGTTGTATTCCGGTAAAGTAGGGTAGGCAGAGAGAATTTGGAACTCCAGTGTTAAGACATTCCGTTCTGATTAATAAACTTTGGTTACCCTTTGAGCAGCGGAGCTTAACGCCGCACTTCGTTTCGTTAGCAGAGCGAAGAAAATGAAAATAATAAATATATATTTCATTCCCCTCGAATGGGAATCGAATCCACAACCGTCGCGTTTACAGTCGCACGCTTGTGCTCCTGCCCCATAACGGCCTCAGATAGGTTACATTGAAAAGGTTAATGTGCCATATACATACTTACAACCTGTGAATATTATTTTGAATTCGGATCCTATAATAAGTACTTCCTGAGATCAGCGTGGTCAAACAAATCAACTCTTTAGATTTGTAAAGCTTTAGAATTAATATAATAGTATAGTTAACTAACTTGATAACTATCAAGTCAACATTTTACTAAATTTACTAATTAAAATATTATATTAACTTAATCTTAAGAGTCATCATTAGTTGAAACATTGAAAAATTGATAAAGTAAAAAGGGAAGGAAGGACATACTTCATTCAAATTGGACTAGTGTCGTTATCATTCAATACGAACGTTGGTCAATTTTCTTTACTATAAAGTAGAAATAAGATTGACTGCACTTCGTTAAATACGGTTAAAGTATAAACTTTATCGGTATTTAACAGAGTACAGTTGTTTATGGAAATTGTGTCAGAAACATTATCAACTTCGGCGCAGTTGATAACGGTAAAAATGAAGGTTCACAGTTGGGCATAACAACAATTTATTTATATATAACTAATAAATGTTTGAAAAAATGCTTGCATTGTTCAGATAATAAAATAAAGCACTTATTTCATTATGTTAACAAATAAAGCATTTTATAAGTATAAATTTCAGAATATAAATTTTTTCAGAATTTTTGTTTTTTTTGAAAACATAATTGAAAACTTAAACTTTTAAGTTTTCAATTATATTTTCAAAAAAAAAACCGAAAAGTATCAATAATTATTTTAAATATATAAAGATAACTAAAAAAAAGTACAACTCCATCTAGCGAAAAAGTTTGTAACTAGGTGGATATCATCAACGTATAATAAATGGCGTTACTAGCAAATATTTAAGAAACTAGTACTTACAGTGTAACAGAGATGGCGCTGAACAAAAATGCAAAAAGCCCATAAATATATATTTTCATTCAATTAGAAAATACTCGCTAATCGAAATAAATTCTTCTTACTTAGTTCTTTTATTTTTGTGGTATTTCTGATGATATAGATTTCATAGTAGATTTTTTTTAAATTACTTACCCGCCAATAATACCGCCAAGAAACTTTGTCATTTGGTTTATTAGGGGTCCGTGTTCCTTCAAAAGGTCCAAATCGTGTGCCTCGTGGAATAACTCCTGTACTCCATACGCCTTCCGTCTGTACAATTTATATATATATGTCTATTAATTTCATAAAATTTAGTATTAGGATGTAAATAATTAGTAAAATATTACGTTATGTGTATTTCAGGAAAAAAGTGCTTAAATTTGTGACATTATTAGTATCGTTCGTTTCTTTACCGGCGTGTTAGGTGTTGACAGTACTGCAGACGGTCTCAGTGCTAAGCTACGGGGAAGTGTCCTCTCGGCTCTGTTTGTAACACCTCGTTCACACGGCACGTCAGGCACTATGTACACTGTGAGCCTTTCAAACTCTTCTTCACGCATGCGCGTTACATCATACGACTCCGATGCACCTACAGCACCAACAGCGCCCACGCCGGGACTTGCTGTACGGCCAACCGTTGTAGTAGGGATTTCTTCACTCGTTGACTGGAATTAATAATTAGATTTTTTTATTTTCTACATGACCACATATGACTGCTTCTTAATAATTTATATTAAGTATTTAAGTGTCTATACCACTTTATAAGAACTTGGAAATTATAAATAGTGTGCTATTAAGAGATAAATAACATTAGTTAACTTAGTTTTAAGACAAAAATGCGAAACTGTCTGTCTTCTTGCAAGCGGAAATTATGCAAACAAAATGCATTCCACCCTGTACACTCATCTGCATATTTTGATAGGCAGATTTATTTTGGATCTTGTCTAGCTATTTTGAAAGTTTATTTTTGCTAAGTAAGGAGATGTCGTTGTCGGTGCAGTTCGATAAAGGGGCGGCGCTACTACTGACCCAGTTTTCTTATAACTGCGCACTTTCCACTGCGCACTGATACTTCCCATTTGCCTATTTATAATTTCCGCAAATTTAATTTAACTAACTCTTATAAAAATAATAGACTTTGAAGGGCAACTACTCTTTACAGTCTCATAAAATGAAATTCACTTACCAGCCTCATTTTGATGCTTAAATTTGTTGAATGTTTTTTATTAATTTTAGTACCTGAAACAACCAAAATCTTTTTAATACAACATTTTTACAATAATTTACGTCATTCTATTAATAACTTACATTGTATTACTAAATAAAACCATTTTCCACTTAAAAAATCGAAGTAAATAAATAGACATTAATCGAAGTCAATATTCTACTCTTTAGTATTCTGAAAAATATAATGTTCATAACAATTTTTATTGATAGTCACATATATAAGGAAAATATAATATTGATAGACATCATCATCATTGTATGTTACATAGTATTATAGTTATTATTTATGAAATAATGAATAATTATATTAATTAATTACGTATTCACATTTAATGATCGATTAATAAATCAGAAGGAGGAGGTGTTACACGTGACGAAACACGAGTCATGACATGCGTTCGCGCAAAGGCACACAGCACGCGACTGTGTCTCGCTCCCTTATCATAACACTTGAGCCAATGATGTTTTTAAAAGGCAAATATAACATGAATCTGATAAATTAATATTACCGATAATTAATTTAAATTATAATGAAATATAAATAAATTCAATAACATAATTTTTTAAATACATGTGTATGTATATATAAAAATATTAGAAATATACATATCAGTATATTCATATACTGACTCAAGAGGTGCTATTATTATACGTAGTATTTTTATATAGAATACTATGAACGTTATTTCATGAAAAACACAAGAAAAATATATATAAAAAAACATAAATGTTTGTAATAAAAAATATATATAATGCCCTTTATTAAAACTATCTATATTTCCATTTAGAAAACAGAAAAGACTTATTGACTAAAAAAATCAACACATAGTCACAACAAATGGACCTGGATGATCTAACTGTATGTGATTGAACAAGCTAAAATGTATAATGCCGGTAATTTTTATAACAACGTTATTTTGCTATAAACAGATTTTTTAAAATTTTGATAATAAAAAGGTATATATAGGAGTTCAAAGTTTGTATGACATTAAATAGATCAAAATATATATTCGGAAGCAAAAGATAGTATCTAATAAACTAATTTATATTTCACATCGGTTTCCAAATAATCTTTTTTCTTTCCATCTCACGTCTTGTGCTTTTCCTTGTAATGATTGAAAAAAAAATACTATTATCATTAAATTTTCAATTGAAAAAACCAAACTTTCACTTTCTGCTTAAAAAGGGCCAAAGAGGACATTCGATATTGGTTTTCGCCATGTAAGCAAATCGAAAAAAGGGGAAATGTTTTGGACTTGGCGACGGCATCTATTTTGAAAAATTTACATTTTTAATTATAGAATAATGCTATTCATAAATAAACACCTCATAAATAAAATAAACGGCTTTATAAATATGATATTAAAACCCTATCAAAATTTGTCTATATATATAAAATTAGCACCGATCTGCATTTTATTTACATTCTAATTAACAATTTATATAGTTGTATAAATATTTTATGAACATAGACAAAATTTTATGTAACGTATAAAACAAATATTGCATGATATCGTGTCTGTAACAGCTGTGAGTTAAAGAATAGAACACGTACAGCGCATCGGCGCTCGCGCAGTAGGAAGCAACCTTGATGCATTGGACTTGAACTTGCCCTATACGCTGCACATACGCTTATCTCTATATTCTCAATTTACTCTACATATAGAAATATTTAATTAATAAGTATTAAGAATATAAATGAATACTAAATAACTATCTAATAAATTAATATTTAGTATAATATTATATTTCATATATTTTTTATTGGAAATAAATGTATTCATCTTTTTTTATTACATAAACGAAAACAAAAAATTGTATATGTTTAGAATATTGGCTTTTATATAATACGGGAAGTCTTTAAATAAGACCATAATATTGTAATCACGTTACGTATGTATATGAGCGCAATGGGAACCTAACCTTGCAGTCTAATAATAATTTGAAACGTAGTTGTTTCTAATGTTAATAGATATGTACAAGTACATCAACAACAGCATGTCGATAAAAACTGAATTTAACTTGTTGCAGAAATCATACAGAATAGATTGTTGTCAATAGTATTAATAAAGTGTTTATTGATTTATTATATAGTGTCGCGTATTGCTACAATTGCCATAGTGCTAGAAACGTAACGTACGCGAAATTAAAATAGACACCAGTATTATTAAAAATGCAGACGCGGAAGTGTCAATATATTTTTAATTAATATTTTCACTTTTGTATCATATATATATATATCCTCTTTTATATTTTTTTTCTTTGTCATGCTTAACTTCTTGTAATACGTTTAGAATTTAAAAAATTGGAAACTGTATTCGAATAAAATTATTATGAATAGACATTATAAAATATTTTCTTGAAACGTATTTATGAATTTATATCTTCTGTTTGGACTCCTTTTTAATAGCACATACACTTATACACCACTGTACGACGCGCTTTAGGTTCTAATAAAAAAATAACAAGACATAAATAGTGATATAACATACGACAGTTAATACTCACAAAAATCATTATTAAGTGATATCTTCTACTAACATTAAACTTTGATAAAGGAACTCGGTACAAAAGTTTGGTAAATTGTCTTTGGTGTCAGTGAGTTAGGCAGGGTGTCGATCGACTTGAGGTACTCCAGCAGGATGCGGAGCGTCAGCAAGGGAACGAGCGGTGGGAGCCAGCGCTCCGCTCTCATGTCGGCGTCGCGGTGCGGACGCTGCGGCAGCTAGCGGCTCGCGGGCGCGCGCGGGCGTCGAGCGGGGCGCATGCTGCAGCGCGGCTCCGGCCTCCGACCTGCCCTACGTCGCACTAAGCGCCGCGCCGCGCCGACCGACCTAGATGCACTTTTACGACGCCGAGAATGCAATCGACACACATATTCGCGTCTCGTTCCGATAAACGCATCGACGACGAAAGCGGCCCGTGATGGAGAATGCGGACGAATTTGACAGCGAGTGCAGTGAGGACGTCACGTTCGCGCCTAGCGCTCCGCGATTAGACCAGAGCGGGACGGCGCCGGGCGGAGTGCGACCAGGCGCATTCAAGTTCATTACTTCCGTAGTGTGGCGGTCGCGGCGCGCCCTGACCATGCTCCCGATCCGCGCTTGCACTTCCATGACAATACCGTGTCAACTAACAAATATACTTTCCTTCGAAATATATTAAGTTTCAATCAATAAAAATTAAAAAAAAATGACTCTTATCTCTAAAAAGTATAAACTCCAAACACATTTTACATTTGTTACAATTAAAATACAATCCATAGGTTTAATAGCTAAAACAAAATTATAAACATTTTTTTACACATCCAGTGTGAATCTGTTAATAAACACGTTAAAAACAAAATACGAAAGGGTAGCGTGAGAACGGTAGCGAAAGCCATGATAGGGCGGGCGGGCGGCCGTGTGCCTCCCCGGAACAAGCTTTCACTCTCGCAGGTCGACGACACGGGCTTCACATGCCCTTACTTGCGATTCTCGATGTCATAGCACCATTTCCCTATGATAACTCGCTTTAAAGCGTCATTTCAGGAAAGAGATAGTGCAATACGTAATTTTGTAAAAACTTGTCGCTTAAACGTGGTAGGGGTGATGCGTTTAGCCTCCACTGTCGACATAGCCACACCGCACCCTGCCATCCACCATTATCCAATATTGATTTCACTATTTACAGTCTTTAATCTGTTAACAGCCTCAAACTCTGTGAATTCTGAATAATAAACATGGTGGCTGCGCGGGTTGGTAACGCTTCAATAAATTAAGCTAAGAGTAGGTTGTGATACTTTAGGTTAAAGATCTATATATATAACTATTACTATATAATTGTAAAATATTCAGGAAATAGATTTTAAGATAAGCTAGTTAAATCTTTGTTTTTAAAAACCAAATGAATTTTAATTTTAGAAACACGTTTCCTATATAAATAATTGTCATATGTGTATCGGACATGACAGTGTGACCGATTTACTTAATACTGGCCTAAATTATTCTCCCCTTGTTACATCACGAGCCCATTGCACCCCATTATCGCTCATGACCTACCCTACGTCTGCATCCTTGCAGACAGGTCTGGAGCTCTGCTTCCGTCGCGATCGATTAAGATTGATGTTTACAAACGCTGAAACCCATATGATTTTGTATAGATAATATATTTTTTACTTATAAACTACGAGTATTTGCTACATGGTAACGTCTGACTGAATGTATCTATACTGTATATGTCTTGAATATTTTTAATATTTTAATCAATATTCTTTCAATTTTATTAAATGTTTATAATGGCTACGAAACATGAAATATCTTTTTGTAATAATTTATAATTTAAATATTTTTTTTTTAAAAATTATAAAAAATTATATCTCGTATTGTTTAATGTAAATACAGTAATAAGTTTATGTAAATACAGTAATATATAAAATTAATGAAATAAAATAATACATCTATTTTTATTTATATATTTATAGAAATATTATCAAATCAGTGTTTAACATAGATTTATATGCAGTATAAATTCTAAACCTTATTAAAAATCTAAAATGATTTTATCCAAAATAGGGTAATTGGTTCTCAATTAGAGCGTGAAAAGTGAAGCGCGTCAAAGAAAATGCAGTTTTCCACCGCCGCGCCGGTGGAGGCTCGAGCGGTATCAAAACACAGAATGTTCCGGGGTGAACGGCCTCGGCTGCGTCGTCCCACTGCGCTAGCCCCCGCCGCCCGGCGCCGCGCGGCGTCTCGCTCGTCCGCGAGTGTGTGCACGACTATTGGGCACAGGGGTCGTTCACATCACACAAATTTTCTTTGAGCATGCAGTTTCAAGCTTTGAAGGCTTCATCTCGATTGTTTTAATCGCTTCCAATTATTTTATTTGTTGACTCTGATAGATTAATACTTTTTTAAATTTGCTAATAAATATAGAATGTTATAAATATGACTGATATAATTAATTTTTCTTAATTTTTTATAACAAATAGACATTATATTTCTCCATTACATGAATAAAAACATTTTTATCTATATTACTCAAGATAAAAGGAATTATCCCAACGATTGATAATCAAAAAATATTTTTTATTACGTTTTGCATCCATTGAAGGAATAAAATGTTATCGATCTCACAATACATTGTAGTGTGTGGTTCGTCTATGTCTGTAGTTACAGTGCCCACAGCCTACAGTACAGTGCAAACTCGATTTCCCCCTTCTTGGGGTAGGCTTCAATACTCATTCATGCCTTTTTCCTGCTCTAGCCGGGTGCAGGCGCATAATGCGCTCCCGCTCGTGATGTTTCCGTGTTGACGCCGGTACATACGCGCATGCACTAGACCTAACCCAATGCAGTGAATTTTGCGTAGGGTCGTTGTCCTCGCCTGCTATATCCGCACCAAACTTAAGTACTAGCTATTACGAGACGACTCTCAAATCTGGCTGCGTCCGTAGGCCGTAATCAGCTGTAAAATCGTTATTACTAAGACCTTGTTCTTTATGACACTCCAATGTTAAGGAAGATGTGCAATTTTTGTAGATGCCGTTGTAAAACTATAGAATTGTATAATAGAACCGGTGAGAACAAAAGCTATTCTAACTAAAGGCCGTTCGCTTTATGGTTGGTGACTATAAAAGAATCACGCTAAAAAGTACCATTTGCACAAATTGCATTTTTTGCACAAATTCAAAGGCCTTTTTTCAATTTCAGAAACAATATACATTAAAGAGCGTACAAAGTCCCGAGGTAATTAGTAACAAAACATTAAAGGTTCTACTTGGAGATTTTTTAATGTTTTTACTCAGCCTTGGAGTTCAGTGTAAATTGTGATGTAATGAAGCAATTATCGTAAAATGTATTTTTTTTTAAATAATATTTTACAAAGGCTCAAAGGTATACTTCTAATTTATGTAACGTTTGAGTTTAAAGTTACTTATTTTGTTATATTTCTCGTAAGTACGTACCTTTTACAATTTACATCGCTTGTGTGTGTTTTTGCTTCAAGAGTCTTAGTTTAAGAATAATTTATAAATTCATTTATCAGAATTGTGAAGTACAAGTCTAGAATGTGGCTAGGGTCAAAAGCCGCGCAGTGTGTCAGCGCTTAGTATTCCGTGAGTCCGAGCCCGGCCGGCTAACGGGACCCGTCTACACCGGCCTTTACTTTCATCGATCCAACCGACCACGGTTTACTTTCCTTTGTTACTTACTTTTAAATAAAATTCGATCAATTTCATGTTTGTTAACATTATTCCAATGTCACAATTAGCTTAACGTGTTTATTTTTATTGTTATATGACATGTTTTTTTACCATTTTGTGGGTATATGTTTTTAAATAAGCGTATTTTAGTTAATAGTTTCTTACAATAGTAAAATATTTATATAAAAACCCGCATAATTCGATACCACTGTGACAAAGTAGATTCCTAATAATTATCTATGGTTTATAAAAAAAAACAACAAAAGGCTAGGAGCAAGTGTTTGCTCATATCGCAGGTAGAGGATTAAGTCTGGAAAAAATAACAACGAACCTTTTGTTGAGGACGTACCGTTATATTCATTTGAGATGTTTTCAATCAACACGGTACTAAGGATGCATGCATGTTTTCATATAAAAATTGTAGCATGTACTCGTATTTGTTTTTAATATAAAGTGATTGTATTACTCAGAAAAAGCTGTACTAGAAATATTTTCCGCAAAATAACAGTATAGTAGAATTTTCTGGAACTTGAGTCATATATCCTTTTCAAATAGGTTTATAGCCTATGCAGTGCACAGTTTCCATACATAATTTTGTGTTGCAGTAGTGTACGACGATACGAACATTACACATAGCTGTAAAAATAAATTATTGAACTAGTCGAATGTAGTGTTGTCAGAAACAAATTTAAATGTATTTTAAAAACTTGTTCTCAAATGATTTTATTTAAAATAAACATACTATTGCGACCTTTTCCTTAAAAAATAAAAAATATATATTATATTTCATTAAACAGGAAGATCAAATCATACAATGCATGATTTGATTCAAAGATATTTCATACGGTACCTATGGGATCCGACTACCGTTAGGTAGAGTCGATAAAAAATAAAATAGGAGGGTGAAATCAGAGCCCAGCGGGTGATGGCCTCTGCAGGGCGCTAATATTTATTTGGTAACAAGAAGAATTTTATAGATATATACATATAACATTACTTACTCTTCTTTAATAATATAGCTGTGGATTTAAGTATACGTGGGTTCGATCCCCACTCGAAGAAATGAAAAGTTGAATTCCGCCTGAATGCGCAATGCCTCCAAAATCCCTCTGCCTACCCTAGAGCGTGCAGGATACAGAGTAAAGCTGATTTATTTAATTATTTAATTTTTGTAATAGTATTGTAATTAACACGTGCATTCATTCATTAAATGTCAAGTAAAGTCAACGTACCGGCGTGACACGGTTCGGAACATAGCTTGTAGTGTAGTCTCAAGTATTTTTCCTATTGCATAACCGGTAACATATGCATATAAATATGCATTCGAAAGACTTGGGGTGACAATGGAGTGAACGGTATTTGCTGCGGCATGGTGTACTCGTATGATTCTCTATGGTGCGGTAACCACTATTACGGCCGCCGGAAATCACGATCCGTGAGTTTTATTTGAATTACATGTATGTGGCACGGTTTATTATAATATAAAACACTTTCTGTGACTCTATTTTATGGACTAATTAAATATTCTAATTTATACGTATGACAGAATACAGATATATTCGTACAACAGTCTATATAACTAAAATATTTTACATAGATGTGAATTAAACATATAGTTCAGCTTTTCTATAAAAAATATTCTAGTAATAATAATAATCGTTATTATCACACAAAATGAAATACAGCTACTATTCCGTACCATATATGACGAATGACATATGCTACAAACAAAGAGTACTGAAGCGTAAAAATCTTTGTTACATAATAGATGCGCGCGCGCCCGGGGCACACCGAGGTACCGTTGATCGAACAGGTTACACTACGCTGCCCGCGCGTCCCTTCTTCCCGCGATGTTTACCAAGCATTTACTTTCTACCCATCAAGGACCTTCCTGGCACTCCCACGTAAGCGTAAGTGATCTCGTCGAATGGTGAGAGAACTAGATGCTTAGATTTTTTATATATTTATGTTTCTTTACTTTTATGTAGAGTTACACAAGTCAGATTGGATTACAGATTTTTTGTGTATATTTCTATTATCACAATTGGATATAGCATTTTTTCAAGTAGCTAAATAATTAAATTGAGGTATGAAGCAGCTCAGCAGTACTCATAATGCATTTCCCATAATCAATTTTGAAATATTCGAAAAAAAATATAAAATGTATTGTTAAAATCTGTTTGATTTAAATGTAATTATGAATTATCATTGCAAAGTAATATAAAAATAAAAATAATAGAACATTATTTATTATAAAACAGGAATATTGTATATTATATGCGATA
>DVQK01000364.1:0-11881 GCA_018231685.1 Heliconius clysonymus
GATTCCCACTTGAGGAAATGAAATATTTAATATTTTCATTTCTTCGCTCTGGTGTCGAGGTAAATCACGACGCTGACTTCTGCCATTTAACACGTAATGTCTCCAGAATTCGGTAGAAAATAGGGGACGAAGCGTCTTAACATTAGGTTCCCTCAGCCTACCCTGCAAATGGATACAGCGTAACTCCAAACAAAGCAAATACATTACCTATAAACATATATAACTTACAAATTAAAGTTAAAGATATATTTATATATGTATATACATTAAAGCACTTGAAAGATTAGCAAAAACAAAGGCAGATCGATCGCGCCGTTACTTACAGCCCGCATTCCTATTATCGCAACATTCGACATAAATAGCGAGTACTGAGCACGTCGTAATTCCAGGTGGAATGACACCTGTATAAAGGGCAAGTTGTTAAGGTCAAGTGAAATAAAATAGGGGCGAAGAAACCTAAGGGGATAAGTCTCGTCAATACTTTCAACTTGGTATTACTATTTATAACTTAATTCGTACTTCATTTGAAAAAATATTTAAAAGTCACTTGAAATAATAAAGAAAATGATTTCATGACAGCAATAACTTTTTTCTTATTATGGTAAAAGTTTTTAAACTCAGTTCTTAAGAACCTTATCGTCTACCTAGTACAAAAGATTTCAACGCGTCATTACAAGTATCTTTTTCCACGAATCACAAACATATCTAAGCAGCTTCTAAAATGCCGTCTTATCTCATATTTGTTTAATATCAATAAAATTTATTCAATATTTGAAATATTAAAATAACAAGTATAAAATATTTAAAAGAACTTAACGAAAAACTAGTAACAGCACTGAAGACATCGATAACTATTTTTTAGACATCATAACCTTCTTTTTAATGCACCATCATAACTTAAGCAGTATTAAAGTAAAATACTTATTTAGAAAACGTATAAAAATTTGAAATTATTATATTTCAACTTTTTCTCTCTTCTAAATAAGTATTTTTTTTCCAATGGGGAATAACACTTTAAAAATGTTTAAAAATAGTATTAAAGTAAGTTTTACATACAAAGAATATTTTTTTAAAAAACTCTGAATGCATTTCTAATGAATTAAAACTATCAGTTTTAAGACAAGCTAAAGTAAATAAAAATATCAACTTAACTATTTCACAATTTTTTTTATAATATGTTTTTGGCTTCATATTTCGGTGTTAAAACAAGGGAATTAGCTGTTTTTGTTCTTACTTTATACTACTATGTATGTTCTTACTCTACTGGATTATATATTCAAATAATAAAATTTACCTGTTGCCAAAGTAAAAATGGTTTAGATTATCTTAAAGAAACCCATTAATCCATATGGCCGACTTACTAGCTATTGTGTCGCGACCATTGTGTTGGTTTTAACATTCTTTTTAGTATTCTCAAAAAGTGTATTTGATAAAGGAGTAAAACTTATCTTGATACAAAAAGTAATAGTCATTGAAATACTATTTCTTAGAAAATGCAAGACTTATGAGAAATTTATAAATTGCTTATTTTGAAATTGTTATTTTATTTCTTGTATAGTTAAATACAAAAATGTATCAGTTAATAAATATAGTATATACTATATTAGATACCACTTAAGGTCGGTCGGTTGGTTGTTTTTTGCGTGTCCGCACTCAGCGTAAGATGGTTTGCACGTGTAGCATGTTCTAGGAACGGTCACACATGCCTTCTTAAAAATATTTAAATCACCGGTTTTGCTGGTAAATGACGAGATGCGGGCTCATTTAATTGTACTGCAGTTACAGAAAAGGCAAGTGCTTATGTTTAAGTATATTATTTTGAGTTCATTATAACTTTCGTACAGCTGCAGGACTTATACAGATCCAGTTTATATTGACTTAATGAATATAAAACACTTTTCATGTCTTTTTCTGTTTAATCTTGTTTTTTTTTTTGTAAAGTATTCTTGTCTTGGTTTTCTCACATGTTTATATAACATAATACTTTTAACGTAAAATAAAATTAAATAGAAAAAAAAACAACATACAAAAATTCTCATAATAATGCTATCTCAACTATTTTTATTTGATTAACTTGAAAAGCCACAAAAAGTACCGCTACAAGAGACTAATAACGCAATGATCATTGTGACTAAGTGTATGCTATAGACGATATCCAACTTCACCGGAACCTGTGTTTAGCGAAAACAATAAAAATCCCCATTCTCTCTGATGGGAACTGTGGATGCCTTTACTTACATCAGTTAAGTTGTACTTGTTTGACATAAACTAGGATTTAAACACTGATTTCTTAAAGGTTAAATATTTAACAGTATTTACTTAATTATTACTTATTATCATCACACATTAAATATATTAAAAAGAGGACAAAAAAGGACACAGTATTATATACATAGAATCACCTAAAATATATTATAAATTGAGTATCGAGTATCGTATCATTCTCTGAAATTATGTTAGATACATCCATAAAAGTAATAAATTTGTAACTTTTAAATTATAAATAAAAATATTATTTCGCAAGTATATATACCGAGACTTAAGGTCATCTCTGCCATTGTTGTGTCGCGCTACAAAAGATAATCATTTCGTGTAGGTATTTTGGAGCAATTTTTTTGAATGCCGCCCACGATTGCTTACATTTGAATTTCAAACGTTCCACTTAACTATTTTATTGTTAACCAAATATACGGAACCTGTTTCACGACTTAAATGTTTTTAATTTACAGAATTCAACAAAATATGTAGATTCAATGTAGATATAATAAAAAAAAAAACAAATTATGATTTATTATTTATTACATTTGAATATTTCCCAGACAAACGCCTAAAATAAATGTTCATATTTACATTTATACATCTGTGTATAGTGTATATGTAATATAAAATAAATGAACAGCAAAGTTAACGGATGGGTTGCATAATAAATTCGAAATAACCTCCATCGAGTAGGAAGACTAACAACTAAAACAAATGATTGGATTGCCTTCTTAGATACCGGATTTTTTTTTCTGTTTAGCAAACCAATTTATTCGGTGTTAGCCTTGAAAACTTCGGCAAACATATTTGGGTCATTAACCCTTGCCAAATCTGGTTGTGATTCACGCTGTGATCAAAGTAATAATAAAGCGTTGAACAGTTTTTGTAGCCGTTCGTTTAGAGACAAGAAGTACTAAATGGAACTTTTTGTACGGCGTTTGTGTTGAAAATATCCACAGAGCTATTTAGTAACTGCAAATTTAAATGTTTTTAATTAAGAAAGTATATTGATAATGATTATTGAAAATTAGAAAATGTTATTATGCTACATTTAGTTTTTTGAATACACCGTTTTAAAATTATATGTTAATATTTTGAACATTACAATTCCTGTTTTGGTGCCAGTCGTAACGCAGGCACATAGCCGTTTGTGGGTCCGGTCAGTTGATGATTTTCATTTCACCGCTCTGGTAACGAGGCAAAGCGCGGCGTTGAGTTGCGCCACTCAATGTCTTAATGGAAACGGATTGTTATAACACTACGTGCCCAGGTAGCCTCGGCCTACCCTGCCATTTGCGTGATACAGCGTGAAGCTACAAAAAAATCTTTAAACGACCTTTCAACTGACCGTCAGCGCGCATACTCCCACATCTTTAATATTCCGTGCGCTATCGGTACTTATTTATGTTTATGGAAAAAAAAAAGATTCAACGGAATTTTATGTACCCTGCTTAAAGCGGTTCTTCATAGCTGTCTTAAGTTTTAATACTTTAAATGCTACACGCGTCCGATAACCCCGAACACAAGGACATGCTAGTTTGCCCGTTGTTGCTCGCTACTTTTTTGTTATATACATAGGTAGGTACAACCTGTTTCATTTAAGCCGTTTTACTAAGGCTAATAGTCAATATGTAATTTTGTGAACTAAAAAAAACTATTACTGCAAAGTCAGATACAAGGGGCCGAGGCCAATACCGTAGTCAGATTATATATATTTAAATAAAAAGGCAATAAGTCCGTATGTAATGCATCAATCATAAAGAAATATTACAAAAAGCTAAGACTAATTTTAACTTTGGCATATTAAAATTATATTTTGACAATGATTAATGAACTAATAATTGTACTAAATCTCTACCATTTAATATCAGCCACAGAATGCGTTTAGCACATTAAATTCACATAATGTGATGACGAAATGATTGTTTGTGCGATATCATCGTCATACTTTGCTAAATTACCATATTAATTACGGGTAACGGTTCGCTATAATATAAAGATCGGGATTTTTAAAAAGTAATTATATAAAAATGTTTTATAATTAACAAACAATAATTTTATATTAAATGTAATAAATTAGACTTCCAACGACCAAAATCTTTCCATACAATTTATTATACGCGTATATTTTATAAAAAAATATATATAAAATCCACAATATCTTAATATAATAAAAGACAAAGGAATATCCAAAAATCTATATGAAGACTGCAGAAGGCTAACTGAAACATAATGGCCAAATAATGAGTGCTCGCCTTCAAGGTTGCTCATACAGTTTCTCGACAGGAAACAGCGAGTAACTGAATAGATATGGACATGCTAATTACGGGGCCTTGACTTACCGTTTTAGAATAAAAACCGCACTATTTAAATAGAGCTCGTTAACAATGACTTCAATGCTAAGTATCTTAGTCAGTACATCGCTTAAACCTAATATTATTGACAGATCACAAAGGAAATTTTAAAGAATATGTGATATATCTTATGAGTACGGTTTAATATATAATAATAACATATATATTAAGAAATACATTGAAACAGACATACAAATAGTTAAATTTTAATATATTATCTGTAAAACTGGTTCTATTGTGAACGAATTCCTCATTACGATTCTTACCTGGACGGTTGACAATATGTAAGAGACGGAGAATGCTAATCATAGTATTATAGACTTACTTCGACATTAAATGTCTAATTTTATATTTATTGTGTGTAGTAATTTATTACAAAATTTTAAGGTATCATTTTATTTAAGATTTACTCTTTACATGCTTATATTTAATACCAGATTAATTTAGTATGTATGTAGGTAATATTTTGTTCTTCAAATTATTCAATGCCAAAAATCTACATAGTACAATCTCTTCTCTACATAAGGGTATGCTAGTAATTTAAAGCAATATTTTTTTTAATAACTATAATGCCAGAGGCCGTTTAACGATAGTGAATAGAAAAATATATTCAAACTAGAAATACATTGTAGATATTTGATTCGATAGTGAAGGTTAAGATCTCAAATTATTTATTTAATAATGTGAACGTGGAAGTGTACTTTGTGAATACATATTTATTATTCCCTAAATCATTTTGTTTAATGATTTTCAAAAAACATATTTGAGTATGTAAAGCAAATATCATTTTACAGTATTATTGCTTAAAAATTATTTAAAAAAAAAAAATTTTTTAAAAAAATAAAATGTTTAATAGTTTTCAAAATTTACAGTAAGCCTAGTAGTTTGCCTAGTTGTTTTAATATTTTGCCAGGCTACGGTGTTATATGGATGATTTAAAATTCCAGTTAATAATGTCACGATCGCTCGCTCAGACGCATACAATTACGGAAATTAAACAAAAAGAGGACGCAACAATGCAGGCATCGTCCTTGGGTCCCTAACAAAAGCTGAGAAAGGGCAAAGGAACTCGTTTTGATCAACCTTGGGACTTTCACTGACTACCTACACATATTTGACTGCTACTAACAAATTTTAAAAGCAGCACTTCCTTCCTTATTTGGAATTCTATTTCACTTAGTAATTAAAATTAAATAATGATCAAAAATATAATCAATCACAGCAAATTTATTTATTGAAAAACTCTACATAGTAATAATTATCAGGATGTCATCTAACAAACATTAATAATTACTATGACACAAACACATACACATCTTCGGCAGCTTTGTAGGTGTGTATGCGGAGGCGAGTATTACCGTTATGGAGGCACATACCAGTGACGTCACCGAGGCCTTATGCCGACGTTACACGAATACGTTATAAACGAACAAGAATAGATTACACATAAAACTTGTTTTAAAATAGCCTTTATTTTAAATATTTACGAACACTTTATATTTAAACTCAAAAATAACAAATTTCTCTCTTTATTTCAGATCGCGATGTATTTGGAGAGTGCAACGCCAAAACTGCACAAGAAAGACGTACTAAAGAACCTAGGAGATTTATTTCATCAATACTCGGTGGCGAAATCCCATATGGAAGCCATAGAGGCATACATGTGCTTACCCAAGCAGAACGAAAGCAATATTTACCGGTTGTAGCAGAAGATAAAAAAAATGATGACAAACCCCTTATCAAAGAAGAAAAAGACTTATTAGAAACTGAGCCAGTAGTTTTACCATCTAGAACTTCACCTTCACCTGAAACTGCTCCATCTCCTGGTATTGATAGTAATGTCACCTGCCAAAAAGTTTCCGTAATACAAAGAACACCTTCTCAATCACAATTTCGTGATAATAAAAAAGAATTATCAGATGTAACTGTTCCACCAACTTTGCCTTCTTCTGAACCGGAACAAGATCAACCCATTGATTACGTTATTGCTAAAAAAAGGGGCGAGTCTGAAGACGAAGAGACTGAAAAGAAAATAAGAGAACAAAGAAGGACTAGCAGCTCTAAAATTGCAAATGGCATTTTAGCCAGACCTGTTTTAGTATTACGAAATCGTCCTGGGGGTAAAGTTCCCGGTATTATCAATGCTGCAGCTGGCCACGGGCGTTCAACAAGCGGAAATAGTTCAAGTGGAAATACGCAAAATAGTGGAAGTTCAGGAAGCTTCAGTTCTAGCTCTGGGAGTGCAGCCCCATCATCAGGTGGAGGAGGAGCTTTAGGAGGAGGATCTGGTAGTGGTGGAAACGGTCGTGATGGACGGTCAAATTATGGACCAAATAGCCCACCAACTGGAAGTCTTCCACCATTTTATGAAACCTTAGGACCATCTACTAAAAATGGTCAAAATACTTATAATGCCAATGGAAACTTTTCAAACGAATTTAATATTATCAATGGTTTCAATATGGACTGTGAAAATACAGACAATACACATACTAGTTTTACAGAACAAAGCAAACAATACTCATTAATGCAAAATGCAAATTATGGGATAGCCTTAAAAGATGAAGAAATTGACTATGAAAACAAAATTGAAAATCTTGGAGCTATAGGAAACTATGGAAATTTTGACGATTCCATGGTTGTCGATATGGGCGAGGATGGCATAGACAATAATCAATTTTACACGACTTTAACTTTTGCCCAAAATGAAGGAATATTAAGCAATTTTTCCGATTCTACTGAAGACTTTGCCAGTTTACTAAATAATCATGTTGAATCGCTTGACACTGAATTGCGAGAATCATCTTCAATTACACCAGACTCGGTACATAATGCCGTTGATATAGAAACTTTAGCGGAGCAAGTCAATTTAAGTAGGCAATACTATGCAATAGCAAGCCAAGAACCAACCGTCGCCCATGCATTTGGCAAAGAAAGACCCGATTTATTAATGCATATTAACCCCGGCCTTATTCCACATAATGAAGGCCAAATGCAACAACTTCAAATTCATGTGCAACTTCAACAACGGCAGCAAATGTTATCTCCAGGATTCCCTTACGCAAATCATCCTTTGGACCTGGACTCACCTACAGGTGTTTCCTTACCATCGCCGGGTGGAAACAACTCATTGGACGGCGCCAGTCACATCGAAACATCTTCCCTCAGTCCAGCTGCTGCTGTAAGTCTCAAGAAAGGCTCAGTCAACGATAGCAAAATTCAAATCTTGCAACAGAGGGTAAGCATTAATTGATTTTAAGGCGAAGCTCAGCAATTCAGTGTTATCACAAATTAAAGTATGTTGATAACATTGGAGATAAATGTCAGAAATCTTTACAAACGCCAAGCCTGAATCAACATATGCTTTTACCTATGCAATTTTAGAATTATATTATATAATACCAATAAAGAGGACAGCTACACTTGATTAAGCTCAGCTTTATTAATATTATATTTACATTTTTTACTTATATAAGCTGTCTTAGAAGTGATCATATTGTAATAGTATTTTTTTTTCTTTACAGCTAGGACTACCAGCTGAACTCCCATTGGAATTTATTAATGGTGGACATGGCGTTAAAAACCCATTAGCTACTGAAGCTAATGCAAGGCAACGGGAAGAGGAAAAGAATAAACAAGTATTAGTTAGTGAGGATGATCCAACAAAGTTCGTATGCAGAGTATGTTCTAAGAACTTTACTTTACAGAGACTGCTGAATAGACACATGAAATGTCATTCAGATGTGAAACGATATCTTTGTACTTTTTGCGGCAAAGGATTTAACGATACTTTCGATCTTAAAAGACACACTAGAACACATACTGGAGTACGTCCCTACAAGTGCAATCTGTGTGAGAAGTCTTTTACCCAGAGATGTTCCTTAGAATCTCACTGTTTGAAAGTTCACGGAGTTCAGCATTCCTACGCCTACAAGGAAAGAAGAACAAAGGTATATTTCCTCTCATATCCTGCATTTATTTCTTTTTTAAATTATGCAGTTCTTAAAAATATAAGAAACTATAAGATTTAGTTATGGAAATAGACATCCAAAAACATTACATATATACAACAATCAATTAACCTGTATCATTTTTTATTTCCAGATGTATGTATGTGAAGAATGCGGTCACACTACATCGGAACCTGAAGAACATTACATGCATCTTAAGAAACAACATCCTTATTCTCCTGCTCTATTAAAATTTTACGATAAACGACACTTCAAGTTTACAAATGCAACTTTTGCAAATCAATTACTGGGCCAGCTTCCCATGCCAGTCCATAATTAATTTCAATATTATAAACAATTTTGTACTGAATTAGTACTTAATATATAATTGTCAGTAACTGTTCGTACAAAATTAAAAAGAAACATTCCGTCCGTTGATAATTTGAAAAATACATTTAAATCCCAGTGCGCATGTTAATTTAGATTATGCAAACATTTATATAATTATCAAATATGCTGTCTTCCAAACTTAATATAGGTATTATATCAATTCGTAACCGTTCTGCGATTTGGATCAAAAGAACATTAGTTGTTCTAAATAAATACCTTTTCACAGTCGAAAAATCCACTGGCCTTTTCTGACTAAAGGCATGACTGCAATTAAAAATCAAAGTATCGGGTATTATGTGCAATCTTTGGTGATGGTACGGGACTAATAATAAGTTTAGTTTTAGATTTCAACGTAACATTTAGTTTTAGTTCATAGATATTTCTAATATTATTGACATTATTTTGTAAGTTTCATTTCAAATCAGCGTCAATTGAATTGGACTGGTCGGCATAGAGTACATCATGTGAGAGTATTACAATTTTCGCTGGCTTGAAACGAAGCGTAGATTATGATTTGGATGACGGTTTTTGTCCAAATCATATTATAAATCTAAATCATTGCCAATAAGGCCTTGATAAAAACTCAATAATAAGGAAATTTTTTCCTCGTTTAGTGATATTAGCTTCTAATTCTCTCAAATTATTAACATTTTGTGGTAATACATGTCACAAGTTTAATGTACTTAATGTTGTGTTTGTTCTATGTTGGTACTTATGTAACACTTTTTGAATTTGTTGCAACCCTTTAATGGGTTGACGAAAGTCGTACCAAGTTAAAATGCATTTCTAGAAATATTTATATTATTTAAATTATAGAGTCGATCGGGGATACAGTATGTGCTGTGAGTGTGTGTATGTGTGTTAGATCTATCTAAGTGTGTAATTAAGTTATTATGGGTGTCAATCGTTATAGCATAACTAAACATCGAGATCAACATTGTAAATTTTTTTTCTTACTTGATGCTAAATATTATTGTTTCTTATGCTCAATTTTGATTCATTTGCGCTTTCACAGCGAAGCTTGTGGATATAATATGAAATTGTAAATATGTCTAAATTAGCAAATAGTAGTAAAAATTAAAATAACACTAAATATTTTAGTTGTACCTAATTAGTGTATATGAGATTTTTAAAGAAGTTAAAATTGTTATAATATTTTTTATAATTGGATAAGACTTGACCTGAACGTTATATTGTATGTTGGCTTATCAGATTTTTGTTCCATGTATTGTGATTGCGCAATGCCTTGGTTTTAACTGCACATCTTTTGCATTTAATAGCATTTTGAATTCATTGTCAAGTTGTAGTTTCATATTTTGGAAACTCTCTTGTAATTGTGTATTGATAAGCAATATATACAGATTAAAACATTTATATGTTTTTTATTTTCTATATATCAATCGAACTCCACAAGAATCATAACTTAGTATATTCATAATTCTAAACGAAATCGATATCTCAAACAATCACAATAAAATATTTAAAATAATTTTGATTATTAATACTACCGATTAGTTTCATTATTTTAGACCCAGGGGAAGTAAAATCATCTATTAATTTAATAGAGTGTACGATCTAAAACGATCTTAGTTAATTGGCACTGAACAGTTATGGTCGTTCAGTCTTTAAGTGTAGAACACACGTTTTTTCTTAATATTAAAATGGAAACAGAAAGAGAGTATCTTGCAAAACAATATGCAGGTTATGTTAATAGTGTTTATACGTTGCCATTTCGAGCATCAGCATTTTTCAGATTTCATGCAAATGACAGAGAAATAATCAACAAACCAATAAAAAAAATATGCCAAGGTTTCCTGTTTGTCATAATCTGGAACATTATAGGATGTTTCTTTTATTATAGACTATATTTTTTTCATCTCGAATATAAAAGCGTTGAGTACTTTGGAATGTTATTATTTATATGCTCACAAAATATTTGGATTTCTAATGTTTTGGTCTTTAGTCAACGGTCTGGCGTGGAGTTGTCAAAGAAGTGTATTGATATTGACGTACTATTAAATGTCAAAGAAACTCAATTCATGAGGAACATTTTAAACAGAATATATCTCTTTTGCTGCGCTTGCTTGTTTTCGGTGGGATTTATAACTACTTTCGTGTACTTTTTTACTTTCAAATATTACAATATTGCTGCTATAATTTCGCTCACTATTTTTGAGATTTTATTGCAAGTGATGTATGACATGGCACTTGCTTTAGTAATGATTGCATTTGTAACTTTAAGAACAAGATACCTAAATACAGCTCTTATAAAATATGCTAAGTTGAATATAAATTACTTTCCAAAGTATTTTTTATTTGATGGTATATTTTGGCAAGAAAAATATAATGATTTGGTAAAATTTCACGAACGAGCGAACAATGAAGATTTTATAAAGTCATACAATTTACTATCTTCTTTAAAAGATTGTGTGCAAAAAACTTTCAGTTTTATTGTAAGTATATTATAAATTTTTTAAAAATATTGATTAAATCTTCCCACATTTTTTAAGTTTTCGTGATAAATATTCGAAAACATTTTGGTAATTACCGATAGCGATTCTATAAGTTTTCTATATTATTTTAATGATAGTAAAAACTCTAAATAATTCCAATTCTACAAAACCTATAACCACTACTTATTAACGTTTATTTACAGATTGTAATCAGTCTATTTCACGAAATTGCTACAACCTTTTCTGTAACACAATTAGTAATTTTATACATTCGAAAAAAAGTAAGTTTTTATTATTCTTTTTCTGTATAGTGCAAAAAATATTTTTGTTTCATTTCCCGTGTCTAAAATGCCATATGAGGCCAGTCATGGTGCAGTGGCACAGGGTGTGACTGTAAAATCGACTGGTTGTGGGTTCGATCCCACTCGAGGAGATGAAATATTTACTTAAATTTTTATTTCCATTTCTTCGCTCT